>PVJH01030917.1:0-24285 GCA_004026705.1 Nesogale talazaci
TCAACAAATGGTATCATAAGTTAAACCATTTAAAAATGATATATGAATGATAATGTAAGTTGTAAATGGTGTAAGATATGAAAATAATAATTTATACTTTATCTAGAGTTCATGATGGTGGGAGAGTGAGGGAGGAAAAAAAGAGGAGCTGATACCAAGGGCTCAAGTACAAAAAAGAATGTTTTATGAACAATGATGGCTACATAGGTTCAAATGTGTTTGACACAATGGATGTATGGATTTTTGTAAGAACTGTAAGAGCCCCAATAAAATGATTTATTAAAATTAAAAAGAAATGAGGTGAAAATTCAAGAAGTATTAGAAAAAAAATAAATAAAGGTTTCATTTTAGAAACAAAGACTAAACTATAAAGGGTCCAAGAATTAATAAACATTACAAAGAAGGCTTATGTGAAATAAAAGGCCTCGTTGCCACTTGGTCGATTCTGGCTCATAGCAAACCTCTAGGACTGAGGGGTTTCCCTGTGGGGTTTCCCGGGCGATCGTATTTATGAAAGGAGACTCTCATGGAATGAATGGTGGGGGTAAACCTCCCATCTTTCATTTGGAAGCCAAGTGATAACCACAGTACTACAGAACTCCTTCATGGAAAGGAATGTAGAGAGAATATTTTATACAATAAGAAGAAATTAAAATGATAAAGCAGATTTGAAAACATGCTAAATAAGGGCAAAGAAAAACCAGTGTGTTGCTAATAGGGGTATATGAAGAAAAGCCAAGCAAGGTAGCTGAACAAATTCTACAAACTGGCTGAGCCCGGTGGCACAGTGGTTGTGTGTGGGACTGTGGCTCACTGGGTTGGTGATTCAAATCCAGCAACAGTTCTCCAGGAGCAAGGCTGGGCCTCCTATTCCCAGCAGAGGGCAGTGATGACCCCCCCCCCCAAAAAAAACCCACTATGATATTTATATAATTTCAGGAATTTTTTTTATATATCTACATATTAGAAGAACTCACTATGTTCCTGAGGATAATAACCTAATAAGACCAAGACATAGTGTAATAAAATTACTAGGCTTTAAAAGAAAATACATTCTTTGGGCATATATGCAAAGAGAGTAAATGCTTTATTTGGGAAAGAGATTGATATTGACTTTTGATAACAACATAGTATGACCAAAGAAATAGAAGTAGCATATTAAAGAGGGCTGAGCCCCGGTGGCATAAGTGCTTGAGTGCGGGACTGCGGCCCGCAGGCTTGGCAGTTCAAATTCAGCGGTGGCTCTCAGGAGCAGCACTGGGTAGCGCCCACGACCACCAGTGACAGTTATGCCCACAAAACAAACAAATGAAAAATAGCATATTAAAGGTACTAAAAATGTGTGGATGTAAGACAAAGATTCTGTATTCAGCAAATCAACCATCAAATATAGAAAACACAGACTATTATTAATCTGTAAGAACTCAGAGACTATTGGTCCCTTGAGTCCTTTCTCTGGAACCTACTAGAGAATGAATTTCAGATAACCAAATAACTAGAGACTGGCACAGACTCCTGACGAACATCTAACATACACTTACTTGCAGAAATAAGCTAAGTGAGGGCTAAAAGGGATCTATTATAATGGAAATATTATATTATGTGTGAGGCACTAACAAGCCCAGACACAAGGGAGCAAGTGATCTAAAAATCAATGGCAAGGAGGGTGTAGGATGCCGGGTGGAGCTTAATCAAATGCTATGTAGTCGAGAGGAATTACTGAAACCTGAATGATGGCAGAACATGATAGTGGGACAAGAGGAAAGTAAAAGGAAATAGAAGAACTAGCTAGGAGGCAAAGGACATTTATAGAGGTCTAAATACAGACATGTACATATGTAAATATATTTTATATAATGATAGAGAAGTAGATCTTTGTATATATGTTTATATATTAAGGATTAAGGTAGCAGACAGACATTGGGCCTCTACTCAAGTACTCCCTCAATGCAAGGACACTTTGTTCTAATAACCCAGCATTCTGTGATGCTCACCTTCCTGACATGGTTGCTGAAAACAAAATGGGTGCATAAGCAAATGTGGTGCAGAAAGCTGATGGTCTATCAAAAGATATAGCATCTGGGGTCTTAAAGGCTTGAAGATAAACAAGTGGTCATCTAGCTGAGAAACAAGTAAGCCCAAGTAAGATGTGGAAGAAGCACATCTGCCTGTGTGATCATGAGGTAGTGATGGGATCAGATATCAGACATTAAAAACTCAGAACCAAAAATGGTACTGGTATGAATGAGGGTGAGAGCGTAGTGGAGACCCAAAGGCTATCTATAGACAATTTGGACATCCCCTCACAGTAGGGTGATAAGAAGAGATGAGCCAGTCAGGGGAGAGTATAACACCCATGAAACATACAACTTCTATCTAGTTCTTTAATGCTTCCTCTACCCCACCCCCACTACCGTGATCCCTATTCTACCTTACAAATACAGCTGGACCAGAGCATGTACACTGGTACAGATAAGAAATTGAACATAGGGAATCCAGGACAGATAGATCCCTCAGGATTAATAATGAGAGTAGAGATACCAGGAGGGTAAGGAGAAGGTGGGGGGATAAAGGGGAACTGATCACAATGATTGACATATAACCCCCTCCCATGGTAAAGAACAAGAATTGGGTGAAAGGAGATGGTTGTTGGAGTAAGATATGGAAAAAATAATGATTTATAAATTATCAAGGGTTTTTAAGGGAGGGAGAATTGGGAAGAAAGGAAACGAGCTGATACCAAGGCCTCAAGTAAAAAGAAAATGTTTTGAAAATGATGATGGCAACCTGATATACAAATGTGCTTGACACATGGCTAGCTGGCTGGACTGTGATAAGAGCTGTAAGAGCCCCCAATTAAATGATTTTTTAAAAATACAGATATAGTATTAAAAATGAGAGAGATTAACCATCAAACTCAAAAACTCAAACACACTACCATGGAATCAATTCTAACTGATAGTGATCCTATAGGAAAGGGTAGAACTGCCTCTATGGGTTTCTGAACCTGCAGCTCTTTTTTTTTTTTGTTTTAATCTTTTTACAAATCATTTTATTGGGGGCTCATACAACTCCCATTATGATCCATACATACATCAATTATATGCAGGCCACATTTCACATTTGTTGCTATCATCACTCTCAAAATATTCTCCCTCCACTTAGGCCCCCAGTACCAGCTCCCCATATTTCCCCTCTCTTCTTCCTCCCCCTTCCCCATGAACCCTTAATAATTTACAAATTGATATTACTTTTTCATATTTGAAAGGGACACTTGTCCAATGTGTCCCTTCACTCACTTCCCTGTTGTCCATGCCCCAGAGAGGAGGTTGCATATAGATCCCTGAAATTGGTTCCCCCTTACTATTTCACCATCCCTCCACCCTCCCAGTTTCACCACTCCCATCACTGATCCTGAGGGATTATCTATCCTAAATTTCCCATGTTTCCAACTCCAGTGTATATCCCCTGGTCTAGCTGGATTTGTCTAGTAAAATTGGGATCATGATAGTGGGTAGGAGGAAACATTTGAGAACTACAGGAAAGTTGCATATTTCATTGTTACTACACTGTACCTTAACTGGCTCATCTCCTCCCTGCAACCCCTCTGTAAGAGGATGTTGTTTCTCCTATTGATGGGCTTTGGGTCCCCAATCTGTACCCCCCTCATTTATAGTGATAAAATTTTTAGTTCTTTGATGCCTGATACTGGATCCCTTGGACACCTCATGGTCACACAGTCTGGTGTGCTTCCTCCATGTGGGCTTTGTTGCTTCTGAGCTGGATGTTATACCTTTTGATAGCCGGACACCACCAGCTTTCTTGATCACCTTTGCTTATGCACACGTTTGTTGTCAGCAATCATATCAGGAAAGTGAGTACGCAATATTATGATTTTTAGTTCTTGAATCCTGATAACTGATCCCTTTTACACTTGTGGTCCCACAAGCTGGTGTGCTTCTTCCATGTGAGCTTTGTTGTTTCTGAGCTATATGGCCACTTATTTACTTTCAAGTCTTTAAGACCCCAGACACTACATCTTTTGATAGCTGGGCACCATCCGCTTTCTTAACCACCTTTGCTTATGCACAATTTGTCTTCGGTGATTGTGTCGGGAAGGTGAGCATCATGGAATGCCAATTTAATAGAACAAAATGTTCTTGCACTGAGGAAGTGCTTGAGTGGAGATCCAATATCCAGTTGCTGTCCTACTACTAACCCTATAAGTATATGCACATTGATCTATTTCCCCATCATCATATATAAATGTATGCACCTATGTACATGCCTGTATTTAAACCTCTATAAATGCCCTTTACACCCCAGTTCTTTCCTCTGTTTCCTTTTACTTTCCTCTTGTCATACTATCATGCTCAGCCTCCATTGGGTTTCAGAATTTTCTCTCTGTTACATTATCTTGATCAATCCCTATGAGACCTCTCACAACTACCTTGTCACTGATTTTGAATCACTTGTACCCTTATCCCTGGGCCGGTCAACATTACCTCCTTTCTCCCTTCTCCCCATCTCCCATATCACCCCCCTACCCCAAGAACCATCCGTCCTGTCATTTTAGCCTCCAAACTGTTCATCCAGCTTATCTTATCTAGATAGACCTGCAGAAGCAACAATATGTACCAAAAAAAAGCATCCTAAAATGAAGCAACCAAAGAAAATAAAACAATAACAACAAAAAACACCCCAATGCCACACATATATATGCATATATGTGTAAAAAAAAGAAAGATAATAACAATATAAAAACCTGTGAATAGTTCAAGATTTGTTCACTGACCTCCAGGAGTGTTCCCTGGTTAAGTCGGATGGGGTGCCACACCCTGGCCCCAAAGTATATCCTTGGCACTCCATCTGAAACTCCATGCTCTGTTGTACACCCTTAGTGTTTTGCCATGATGTGGTTGGGTCAGGTAAGGTATAATCCTGACCCTGTTTCTCCATTGGTGATCCTGAAAGGCCTTGGGTCAGCGAGGGTAGCCATATTTCATAAGATTCTCTCTGTGTATCGGCTGAGTGGGAATATTCTCCTGAAGGTTTGGTTGTCCATGATGCACTCCATTCTCTCTTCCTCTCTCTTTTCATTTGTTCTTAAGTGCTCTGGTCAGGCATCTCTCAATCCCCAAGTGGCATTTTCAGTGCTGACCTCCAAGGCAAACTCCCCTGGGGGAGAGTCAGCTGTCCCTGTAGTTGGGATTGGGGTTGTGCTCTCTGACCCCTCCACTGGTTCCCTGTTCCATGCCGTCAAGCTGCATTCACATCCTGGAGCACCGGGTTTAAGTTTGGTCCCTCTTTCTCTGTGGAGATAAAAACAATACTGTCCCCTTGGGAGAGTTAGTACTCCATTCCCTCTCTACACATCACCATCTGCTCCACCCCCCCCCCCAGTCCCCCCACTCCAGTTTGCTACCATATGTAGCTCTGGATTTGGTCTGGCCCCTGGGCCTTTCCTCAGACATTTCTGTATACAGTAGCTTTTTCCCTGATACCCCTTTTGCATTTTTTAAAAATTAAGCTTACCTTAGTGGACTCATGTTATACCTGTTTTTTGTGCTTGACTAACTTCACTTAGCATAATTTACTCCAGTTCTTCCCATGTGGTGATGTGCTTCATGTGTACATCACTGCTTTTCAGCGATGCACAGTACTCCATTGTGTGTATGTACCACAGCTTTTTAATCCATTCGTCATTTGATGGAAATTTGGGCTGTTTCCAACTCCTTGCAATTGTGTGCTGTGCTGCAATGAACATTGGAGCACAGATGTCTGGTCGTGGTAGATACCCAGTAGGGGATTGCTGGATTGTATGGTAGATCAATTTCCATCTGTTTTAGATATCGCCAAATCAATTTCCAGTGGCTGTACATGCCTACAGGCTGTACATGTACAGCATGTACAGGCTGTACATGTACAGCAGTGGATAAGAGTTCCTATCTCCCCACACTCCCTCAAACACATTGCTTTCTGATTTTTTTAATTGGGCTATCCTTGAAGGTGTTAGGTGGTATATCACTGTTGTTTTGATTTGCATTTCTCTTATGGCTAATGATCAGGAATATTTTCTCCTATGTTTATTGATCATTCAGATTTGTGCCCCTTTGAAACTTCTGTTCAGGTCCTTTGCTCACCTCCTCAGTGGGCAGTTAGATTTGCTTTTTTGGGAAGCTATCAGAGTATTGTAGATTTTAGTAATAAGGCCTTTATCTGATGTGTCATTACACTAAAGATGTTTTCCCAGTCCATGAGCTCTCTTATTACTCTCATTGAATTCTTTAGATGTTCACAGGTGTTTTGTCTTCAGTATTTCCCAGTTGTCTATTTGTGCCTTCTCTGTGTTTGTGTCCTTCCCTATTTCTTGTAGCCTATGTAATCACTGTGCCAGAGTTCTCAGGTTGGCCCCAATTCCCTCACTGATGGCCCTAATATTTTGGGGTTTTACTGCAAGACCTGTAATGCACCTTGAGTTTATTCTAGTGCATGAAGTGAGATAAGGGTCTTGCTTCATTTTCCTATGAGTAGATATCCATTTTTTCCAGCACCACTTGTTGAAAAGGGCATCTACTTCCCATTTGATATTTTGGGGTCTTTATCAAAGATCAGCTGTCTGTATGCTGATGGTTTTATTTCTGGGTTTTCAGTTCTTTTTCATTGGTCTAAGTATCTATCATTATGCCAATACCATGCTGTTTTAACCACTGCGGCTGTATAGTATGTGCTAAAGTCAGATAAAGCAAGCCCTCCTACAGTGTTCTTGAGGAGTTCTCTGCTAATTCTGAGCTTCTTCCCTTTCCATATGAAGTTGGTAATCATTTTTTCCATTTCTTTGAAGAAAGATGAGGGTAATTGTATTGGAATTGCATTAAACTTATTTAATGCCTTGGATAGAACTGACATCTTTACTATATTGAGTCTTCTGATTTACAAGTATGGGATATTCTTCCATTTGTTGAAGTCGCTCTTGGTTTCTTGTAATAATGTTCTGTAATTTTCGTCATATAGATCTTTTGTTCTTTTGGTCAGGTATATCCCTAGATATTTCAATTTGTGCATGGCTATTGTGAAAGTACCTCTTTTTTATATCTTCTCTTCTGTGGTCTTATCTGATGTGAACAGCAGTCTGATAGACTTCTGATTGCTGATCTTGTATCCTGCCACTCTGCCATAATCCTTTATTGTTTCCAGTATTCCCCTTGTGGAGCTTTTGGGGTTTTCCATATATAAAATCATATCATCTGCAAATAACGATAATTTCACCTCTTCCTTCCCCAGGTGAATATCTTTGATGTCTTTTCTTTGGCTTATACTGTTAGCTAAACCTCCAGTATGATTAAATAAGAATGGAGACAAGGGACATCCTTGCCTGGTCCCCTTTTTCAGTGGGATTATGTTTGTCTTTTCTCCATTGACTATCACATTGGCTGTTGATTTTTCATATATAGCTTATATTGTCTTGAGGAATTTTCCTTCTATTCCTATCTTCTTGAGTACCTTTAACAGGAATTGGTGTTGGATATTGTCAAATGCTTTCTCCGCATCTATTGATATTATCATGTGACTTTAATAGTTTTTCAAGTCAATGTGACAAATGATACTAATGCTCTTTCATATGTTGAACCACCTCTGCATCCTGGGTATGAGTCCCACTTGGTCATGGTGAGTTATTTGTTTTATAGACTTTTGTATTCTATTGGCCAGTATTTTATTAAGGATTGTTGCATCCATGTTCATTAGGGATATTGGTCTGTAGTTCTCAATTTTTGTGGGATACTTGCCTGGTTTCGGTATCAGTGTTATACTAGCTTCATAGGAGTTCTGGAGTTTGCCATTTTTCTGTGTTTTGAAAGAGTTTGTGTAGGATTGGTGTCAGTTCTTCCCTAAATGCTTGGTAGAATTCTCCTGTAAAGTCATCTGGTCCAGGTGGTTTTTTGGTTAGTAATCCTTTGATAATCTTGTCTATTTCTTCTATTGTTATGGGTCTGTTGAGATTCTTGATGTCCATTGGGGATAGTCTAGGGAGGGACTGTTTTTTCGAAGAATTTGTCTGTGTCTTCCAAGTTGTTGAATTCATTGGAGTACAATCCTTTGTGGTACTGTGTAATTATCCTTTTAATTTCATTAGGATCAGTTATGATATCCCCTCTTTCATACCTCATTCTTGCTATTGAAATTTTTTCCCTCCTTTCTTTGGTTAAGTCTGCCAGGGGTTTATCAATTTTGTTAATCTTTTCAAAGAACCAACTTATAGTAGCATTAATATTTCCCATTGTTTTCTTATTTTCCCTCTCCTGAATCTCAGCCCTGATTTTTATTATTCTTTTCTTTTGCTATTAGTGGGATTGTCCTGCTGACTCTGCTCTAGTCGTAAGTTCTGTGCCAACACATCAGTTATGAGACTTTCTTGCTTTCCCAGGCATGCCTATATTGCTATGAAATCTCCTCTGATAACTGCCTTTGCTGTGTCCCATAAGTTTTGGTATGTCGTGTTTTCATTCTCATTGGATTCTAGAAATTTTCTAATTTCATCTCTGATCTGGGCCAGTATGTACTCCTTTTGCAATAGAGAGTTACTCATCCTCCAATTGTTTGCTCTTGTTTTCTTCATCTTCCTTTTGTTGATTTCCAACCTTGTGGTACAGTGGTCTGAGAGGGAAGTCTGAATGAAATCAATGCAGTTAAATTTATGTAGATTTGCCCTATGCCCCAGCATGTGGTCTATCTTTCAATATGTGCCTGTGGACTTGAATAGAATGTGATTTTTTTTGTGTTTGGATGAAAAGCTCTGTAGATATCTATCAAGTCAAATTGTCTAATTGTAGTGTTTAGATCTCTAGCCTCCTTGTTGAGATCCTGTAACTCATTATGAAAAGAATTATTAACTCATTTTTGTATTTATAATTGGTGGTAGTGTCAGTATTCTTAATATTATTCTGAGACTATTGTAGTACAATCCAGGATAAAGTAAATGAAAAATTATGAATACTTATTATTCTTTCATTGCTTGTGTCCTTGAAAACCAGAATTCTCAATGTGAAAGAAATATACAAATAATATAGAAGTAAAATGGAAAGCTTATACACATAAAATTGAATATATATGTATACATACACACATAGATATGGCAAGACTTTAAAAATTTTGTGGAAAACTACATTATCTTTCAATTCCATTTTCCATGAAGTTTTTGAAGCCTTTGTATGTATGTATTTATCTATCTTTATCTTTATATAGATATAGTTATATACACATATATAACAAGAAGACACACTTGATTCAATTATGATTCATAGAGAGATACCTAATATATGGAGTTTCTGAGCCCTGTACTGCCTCTTTACTGGGGCAGACAACTTCATCTTTCTCCCTCAGACCTGCTGGTGGACTTGACCCACCAACCCTGTGGTTAGCATTCTAGCGCTGATGGCGCCCCCAGCAGTCCTATAAAGGGTAAGTGAGCAAGTGTTACTACAAAATCACAGGACTTTTTATTCAGCAAGATACAATGTGAAATGATTTTTCCTCAATATAGTCTCCACTTCCGAACGAGCTACTTTCACCTCTCCAACTCACCCCTGCAGAATGCTGCCCCCTTTATGTACGCCGTTTTACCATCCTGGGGTGCGTTGAGTAGTATTCTGCTTAAATGTCTCTTGCTTTTGGGGAAGAAAAAGAAGCATGGCGTGACGAGATCAGGGCCGAGGGGTGAATAAGGTAAAGTTTCCCAGTGAAGTGTGTATAGGATAGGACAGTCCTTTGTAGAGTAAGCACTTGCGTTATCATGCTGGAAAATGATTCCTTAGGACAATTTTTCTGGTCTTTTACCCTAAACAATACATTTTTCTAATTTTTAAAACTTCTTCATAATACATCCCCAGATGTATGATAAAAAACACATGTATTTTGTACATGTACAAGATATTATGTATTTTGAAAAAAGTTGTCAAAATGACCCAGAAACGGGCACCATAACCTGAACTCGCCTCTCTGCTGTGAGCGCCACTGACTGACCCAGGAATTCTCCTCAGAAGTCACTTTTCTCTTCATTTTTTAAAATAATTTAGTTGGCATATGCTTCACATACCACACAGTTTAATGGTTCGACCATATTAAGAAAATCTGTGCAATCATCAGCACAACCAATTTCAGAACATTTTCTTCGTGGAGTGATTGTTGTTAGTTTCCAGATCCCCCCATTCTTCCTTGCCATCCTTCTAGATGATTATCAATCCAGATACTGTCTCTATAGATCTACCAATCCTGGATTTCAGATGCAGAAAATCATACAAAACACAGCAGGAAGGAAACAAATGCAAATCACAACAACAATGACTAGAGAAAACAGGAAAACATCTATCGGAAGCAAATTAGAAATTATAAAAGACCAAACTAATTTTAAGAGGGGTCAAAAGGAGATCAAATGATAAAGTATTACATTTCAACTACACCTGCCATAATTGACTTTAAATGCTCTTTGTCTAAGGACAACGTTTTTCACATCCCTGAACTGTGGTCAGAGGATTTACTGGAGGCTTTTCTTATGGGGGACTCCATAAATAAATTTTGGGCATCCATTGCCATCTATCCTTATACAAACTGAGTATGCACAATTTAAGCTTTGATACCATTCCCTCCTGTGTATTTGGATTGTATTATGTACAATTCTTGCATCACATGGGCTGATGTGCTTCTTTCATGTGGTCTTAGGTGATGCTTCAGTTAGATGGCTGCTTGTTTGAAGACAAGCCTTTAAGACCCCACACATTGTTCCTCCTGGTAGTCAGGTACCTTCTGGTTTCTTCACAACACTGTGCAACAATCTCTTCATAAGGACGAGTGTTGAGTAGGGTCATGCTATAAAAACTAATTTTTCTTAGATTGGGGCTAGAATACAATGGGAGCCCCAAATTTATTCATACAGCTTTGGTTTTTATATGTCTCTGGCTTACTTTAGTGACATCAATATCATTTTATGATAGAGAGCATTATAAATCATTCCCCTAGAGCAGTGGTTCTCAACCTGTGGGTTTTGACCCCTTTGGAGGTCGGACGACCCTTTCATAGGGGTAGCCTGATTCATAACAGTTATGAAGTAGCAATGAAAACAATTTTATGGTGGAGGGGTTCACCACAACATGAGGAACTGTATTAAAGAGTTGCGGCATGAGGAAGGTTGAGAACCACCACCCTAGAGTATGAGGTAATTCTCTTGATAGTGCATTAATTTAACCAATTGCACAGAATTTAGAACACTGTTGAGACAAGGAAATTCTACAAGTATAGGGTGACTGCAGACAAAATATAAGTTGTTGACTTGTACAGATTAAGCTCTTAATCTGTCTGGCTGGACACTATTTACATAAACAGTGAATGTTGTTGTTAAGGAAAAACTTTCAATAACATCCATTCAAAAAGGCAGAACCATGTTTACCAGACTAGTACAGGTCACAAGAAAGTGAGAAGAGTATTGCAGTAGTAAACATATGGTGGTCTGGGCCTTCATTGGGTGCTGCAGACAAGAGATCTCAGCTAAAGTCCCATTTTCAAGCATTTTTTTCTAATAGGAGTTAGCTTTTCCCAGTTTACTGATCAACTGAAATGTAATTGCCTTTTCCAAGATGTGTATAGCCACCTCCACTCCCACCCCCCCATTTTAACTTGCTTTTCCAGTAAGGTCCACATGACACTCTTGTAGAAATGTCTGTTGATTTCAGGTGACCTTGACACCATGGTATATGGCAGCGACACAATCGTCCACTCCCTCTTGAAAAACTGACCCAGCCGAGAAAAGTTCCCTGTTAAGATTGACCTATTTCATTTAGCATAATGGTTTCCAGGTCCCTCTGTGACCTGAGGTGTTTCATTGCCATTTTTTTAGAGATGCATGGTATTCCATTGTGTATACATACCAGAGTCTCTCTATCCATTCTTCTACTGATTTGCATTTGGGCTGGCTCCAGCTTCTTGCAATTGTGAACTGTGCTGCCATGAACGTGGGTGAGCACATATCTGTGTGTCTTCTGGCTCTCACTTCTTTGGGTATGTGTCCAGCAAATGTGTTGCTGGGTCATATGGTCTTTCTTTTTTTAGTTGTTTAGGCAGTGCCTTACTTCTTTTCCTATCTAGATCCTGTTGGTAACTTCAAGATTCACCTCTGCTTACAATTAGTTCCATAAATGTGTGTTCATGCACTCTGACCTTGTTTCAAAGACGGGTGGGATGATCGACTCATTTAGCTGATAGATAGCTTGCACTATCAAGCAGAAGGCTTGCTGAGGTGAGCTGTCTACTTCACTGTGGCCATGCCAAACCACCTGCAATCCCCACATCAGCAGCTATCACCTCCATGGTCACCCTGTGGTCTTTTCCCTCCAGCTTCTCCATGGACTTTGGCTACAATTTCTTTCTTGCTCCCCAATTGTTTGTTCTCTAAGATATTCCTAACCTTCCCTGAAATTCTTGCTCAGTCTAAAAAAGTGCTTTGTTTAATGTGTGACAGAATTTCCCAAAACTCATTGCAAAGCTTCAAATATTTGGTGAGATGCACACTTGAATTTTGTTCTAATTTTATATCAGTCCCTCTCCTCAAAATTGTGTTTCCCATAGCATGAAAAGTGTCCTTTTTGTTGAAGTCACTTTACCAAGGTCAATACAAGGGCACTGCTGATAGCACTTGTCTGTGGCCATCTGGTGAGCCTAGTGGCATGTTTAAACAACACTTTGTTTAGAAGAAACACACGCACATGTGAACTGTCAACCCAGTAGCAATACTTTTTGACAGAAACCAAGGCTGTTAAGTTGATTTGGACTCAGCAACACCTAGTCAGAATAGACTAGAACTACTCTATGGGGTTTTCAAGAGGAAGTTTTAATGGGAACAATCAGCCTCACCCTTCTCCCATGGGTGGCTGGTGTGTTTGAACCACAGACCTTGCAGTTAGCAGCTCAATGCTTAACTCATTGTGCCACCAGGGCCCTTTGCTTTTTAATTTATCCAGACCATCCCTCAGGTCTGCTAACTAAAACAAAAAACGTATGACCTATGACCAAGAGGAGTTTCCCTTATGCCCACATTATGGTCATGACAGCCTATTTCTTCAGGAAACAACAGTAATAGTTTCTGGGCATAAGGATGGACTTCCAGTCTGAGCCGTGGATGCACAAGCTGAGTCTGGAACAGATCATGACCAAAGGCCTCTGGCACCAAGTTAAAGGGGCCTCCATTAGCTAAAGACGGAACAAGTTGACCTCTAATGGGGATACAAATTGGAATGGATTCAAAACCTTGGTTAAACCTAGATTTAATGTTTGTATCTATGTGTCCATAACATTTAAAGAAATATCTAGTCATCTTCTGGGGATAGCGGGAGACAAATTTATTATCTTGAAAACAAAGTAGATCAAAGGAAATGAGAATGTCCCTGCTATGCTTATATGAACTGTATCCCTTGGTAACCAGGCGCTAGATGAAGGGTACCATCACCTTTGAAAATTATTCTAGCAGATGTAAAAACAGAAAATTAGCAAATGGATTTGGGTTGAGATGTAGACTTTGAGCACTACTAGCTGCTACTCCTTGACAAGGGCCAACAGCGCATGCTATGTCCCTCTCAGTGAATGGATGACAAACCCCTGAGTCAGTGGCCAGTTCATATGAATACAGGAGCAGGAGGAGATTTGTAAATATATAAGTAATGACTGTGGGAAATTACAGAGGTAAATGATCAGTGAGTTGTAAGTAAAATGGAGAACTAAAGGAAAAAAACTACATTAAAATAGACATAGCAGTTTGGAGAGGTTTTAGGCATACTAATTAATCAGT
This sequence comes from Nesogale talazaci, assembly GCA_004026705.1. Lineage (NCBI taxonomy): Eukaryota > Metazoa > Chordata > Mammalia > Afrosoricida > Tenrecidae > Nesogale > Nesogale talazaci. The sequence goes on from PVJH01030917.1 coordinate 13,832, forward strand.
GTGGAGAGCTTAGTCGGGCTGCCTAGGAATGCACATGACCATAAAAGACACACACACACACACACACACACACTAAGATGACTATGATCAAAGCTAAGTAAGCAGTGGAGGGAAGACAGAGGCTGTGGTTGGGATGGGGGCGGGAAAGGGAGCCTAAGTGTCCTACCAACCTCAATTCCTTAAGCTTAGTAGTGGTTACAAGGGTGTGTTCACCATATACTAATTCACCCCCTACTTTTTATTTTTACCTTTAAATTGTGATTTGGGTGAATGTGTACAGAGAAAATTGATCTTCACACACATATTTTATTTTGCAACAAATTCAGTTGCAATCATACCAGTGAAGGAGTTGTCTCCCCTCTTCCCCCCTAAGTTTCCCATTTCCACTCATCCTTCCTCCCTGTGCTTTCCCGCCCCTGACCTTCACCCTGGGAAGAGGCTTCCCTTTTACCCTTCACATGGCTGCTGGCTCTGAGGCGCACAGTGCTACTGCTCACCTGGTCAGTCCTGCTGTCATGGACTCGGTCCTGCATGGAGACTGCAGTGATTCCGAGGCTGTGCATTGTGGCAGGAGCAGCATAGCTTCTTCTTTCTCTTCAGGAGCTGCTGGTAGCTTTGAACCACTGTCCTTTTGGTTAACAGTCCGGCACTTAGTGATGGGCTCACCAGGACTCCCTTATTGGAGGAGTACGGGTGGGTCTTGGATCCCTCATCAGACCTGGCCCTGAACTCACCTTCCTGGCTCCATTTGCACCCAAAGGAGCCTTCTGGTTTGACTGAAAGCTGGAGTTTCAGGACTAAGAGTGACCAGCGGCGATAGTCCCAGGTTCCATCAGGCCCCCACTAATGTGTACGCTTGGTCATTTATGATGATTTTGTATTTTGTTCTACAGTTTTCTTCTGCTCTCTTTAGGAATTCCTGTTCTGCTCCCTCTCTGAGCAGCCAGCAGTGGTAACTAGCTAGGCACTACCTCATCCTTCTGGTCATCTGTGGCCCATGGGTGGTCCTTTGGACTCGTGATTTCCTTTGCTTCTGATAGGAGAGACCAAGAGTTGCACCTTAGATGGCCCTATACAAGCTTTTAAGACCGCAATCACTATTCACCAGTATAGAACCAGGATGAACCACTGTCTTTGTGAACCATATTATGCCAGTCGATCTTGATGCTCCCTGAGATTATGACCTTGAGCCTGCAGTCCCAGCGATTCATTTTCTCAAGGTGTTTAGTAATGGCAGAGAAGTTTTCATAGTTTTGCTTTCCTATAGACTCCACTATGAATAGATTAAAAGTACATATAAATGTATGTATTTAAAAAATCCAAGGATGTAGTTCTATTAGCCTTCCTATCCCTATTAATCTTGAGTGTCTACCTGCAGATCCACTTATAGCATATTACTATCATCTTTAATAGATCATCTTTTATCATCTTTGTTACATCTTTAATAATATTTACCTTTGCTATCTTTTGTTCTTATGGTCCTCTGAATGTCCTCCTATTCCTTGATCACTTTCCACTGACCATTCCCTTATGGTGGCTTGCTGTTCCCTTCACCCAGGTGTCTCTCCTCCAATTAGTGACCTGGAAATCTTTGAAGAATTTTTTTCTATATATAAACCAATCTATAACTTTTTCTAGCTCTCTATGCTATTTGCTTCTCTTAATGGCCTAATTTCACTCAGCATATTATCGTCTAGGTTTATTCATGCCATAGGTGTTTTGCTGAATTGTCACTCTTCTATGTTGTGTAGTATTCTATTGTGTAGATGTGGTTATCCTTTGGCAAATCCGGTTATCTTTTGATAGGAACAGAGACACCCTTCAGTGGAGGTCGCTTCCATTGCTTTGCTATTGTGAATAGTGCTGTGATGAATATGGAGGTGTTTCTGTTAGTCTTACAGCTCTAATTACTCTAGGATATATGTCTCCTACTGGAATTTCTGGATTGTCCAGTATTTCCTATTCCAGTGTTTTAACAGAAACGCCATGCCATTTTCCACAGTGGCCACACTATTTTAGAACCCCACCTGCAGTATATGAGCATTCCAGTCTCTCCACACCCTTGTCAGCATTTGTGTTTTTCTGAGATTTGTATTAATGATGGAGTGAGATGATATCTCGTTTTTCTCTCTCCAAAGCCTCAGGAGCATTTGTGGTACTGTGGGCTGGGTGTTGCACTACTAACCATATGGTCAGTGGTTCAAAACCACTAGCTGCTCCTCAGGAAAAAGATGAGGCTGTCTTCTTTTATATAGACTTCCTATGAGTTGAAGTCAACTTCATAGCACTGAGTGTGTGTGTGATTATAATGGCTAATGATCATGAACATGTTTTCTTGTGTTTTGGGCTCCTGAATATCTTCTTGGTGAGGAGTCTATTCCATGTCCTGACCATTTTAAAATGGATTGTTTGACTTTTCATTGTTTAAATATTGAATTTTTCTATACAAATTAGAAGTTAGTGTCTTGGCCAATATGTCACTGTCAGAATCACCCCCCACCCCCACCCCAATCTGTAGGTCTCTCTTTAATTTTTTCATGGTCTTTGATGCATGTAAATGTTTAATATTTAGGCAATTCCAGTCTTTTAGTTTCTCTTCTGCAGTTGTGCATTTTTATATGTTTGATAGTGGGTTTATGCCATGTGTTAGGGCCCCTAAGTTAGCCCCTATTTTTTTTGGGGGGGGGCGTGCATCACTGCCCTCTGGTGGTGGGAGTAGGAGGCCCAACCTTTGTTCCTGTGGAGCCGCTGCTGGAATTAAACCTCCATCCCAGTGGGCCACAGTCCCATGCACAAGCACTACACCACCGGGGCTCAGCCCTATTTTTATGATCTTTAGAGTTTTAGGTTTCACGTTAAGGATTTTAATCCATCTTGAGTTCATTTTTTATTTAGTGATAGATATGGATCTTATTTTAATTTACTTTAATTGGATATCCAGTTTGCCAGTACAACTTATTACAAGGAGTATCTCCTCTCACATTGAATACATTTGATCCATTTTTAAAGATCAGCTGCCCACACATGGGTGGATTTACACATACATGGCAGGATTTATACACACATGGGCAGATTTATACATACATGGGGGGATTTATACACATATGGGTAGATTTACACATACATGGGTGGATTTATACACACACGGGGGATTTATGCACACATGGGCAGATTTAAATATACATGGGTAGATTTATACACACATGGGGGATTTATACACACATGGACAGATTTATACATACATGGGCGGATTTAAACATACATGGGCGGGTTTACACATACATGGGCACATTTAAACTTACATGGGAGGGTTTGCCTTTGGGCTCCCAATTCTTTTCCATCTGTCACTGCGTCTACATTGTACCAATTCCGACCTGCCCTGACTATGGTGGCTGTCCAGTAAGGTTTAACGTCTAGACATGTGGGGCTCTCAATTTCCCTTTTAGCAAATAATTTTTTAAAATCGTGGATCTCTTTACTTTCAGATAAAGTTAATGATTAATTTTTCTATCTTTTATAAGAATGATTATAGGATTGGATCACGATTGCATTGCATTTGTGGATGGTTTGGGGCAGCATTGACATTTTCACAATGTTGTAAGTTTTATTTATGTAGGTCCATTTTATTTTCTGGTAGTAGTGTTTTGTAGTTTTCTTTGTCCAGGTATTTTGTTTCTCTGGCTAAAGTTATTCCTGAGTAGTTCATCTTTTGGATAGTTATTGTAAATGGTGTTTTTCCTCCTGATTGTTTACTCTAACAGATTAGTATGAAGAGATTTGTCTTCAATTTCATTAATTCCACCTTCTATCGATTCAGTTCTACTTCTTTGTTTTACCAATATGCTGTCACCATACTTATAATTTTATTCTTCATGATTCCTGTTTTTGCATGCTTTCTTGTTTTTTATTTGTTTCATCAGTTTCTTTTAGTTCCTTTTTCCTGAACTTTTCTAGAGTTTTGTCTTTGTTTTCTTTGATTTTGCCTGTAATTGGGGTGGTTTTTTCTCTTTCTTTCTTAATCTTCTAAAAAGAGAAGTATAAATCATTTGAGTTCCTCCTCAGGCAGTTCCAATGGTGTATGTTATGCTGGGGAGTTTTTTGGCCCTGTATTTTGGTTGCCTGCTTGAGTCATCCTGTCATGTTTTTGCGGGGGTTGTTGTTGTTGTTGCATGTGACTTAAAGTTATCTGTTGTCTCCAAGACAATGTGGTCAGAGTGTATCAATTTTTTGACAGTATGTCGATTTTCTTCACTCGTGTTCTGTTTGATTTTGTTTTTCATATATCCAGGCGATGGGGCGGGCATGCCCCTCTAGGTGTTCACCACCTGTCTACAGGTGGATGCTGTAGTAGGTGGGAGTGTGGGCACGAGTCTCTGCTCACTGGCCATGCAGAGCAACCGAAGGCAGACTGTAAAGGTAGGTGTTGGCCACCACCTGTCAGCGATTCAGTCGTGCTGGGACAGGTGGGTGGCAGGTGTGGTGGTTATGGCTGGGTTGACTCCCAGCTTCAGGAGAAATATGGAAAGAAAAAGGGAGTATACGAGGAAGGCAGTGCAATAGAGATACGAGGGAAGCTTTAAGAGGGAAGGAGGAGCATGAAAACACAGCATTGGTGCAAGCACTAGCTCCCAGACATGTCCCCCCAACAGCCTCACCCCCGCCGACAAGTGAGGCTGGCTTGTGGGAGGAAGCGCCCCCGGGGAAGAGGAGGAGCAGGCCACTCAAAACAGGGAGCTGGGGGAAGCCGGAGCAGTAGCTTCATGGTCTCAGAAAACAAACAGATAGACAGGACAAAAGGTCAGGGAGATGAAGAAAGAAAAAATGGGCAGTGGGGGGTGGGGGGGGGAAAGGGAAGAACTAATAAGAAAGAAAAGGAATAAGCCGAGCTGCACAGCATGGCCAGTAGGCAGGAGATGTTTAGCCAGCAGGGGGTTACTTGCCTCTGGTAACCAAGAGGTTGTGCCAGCTAAGAGGGGATCATATTTCTCTGATTAGCAATCCCCAGCCATCAGTCTTGGCAAGCAGGGTCAAGAGTCTGCTTCCTGCTCTGAATAGGACGCTGCTTGCAATCAAGCAAAAGGGCCCAGCCATCCCTGTTGGCCTCCACCACGTCGTACACCTCGGTCCTTGCTTGTTTTGCTCCACCTCTTGCTTTCTTCGGTACTTCATCTACTTCTCGATCCTTTTCTTTGAAGGGGTTGGGTTCTGGGACTGTTACCCATTTTCCTTTCACTTAGTTCTTGAGCCTTTGTGGTATAGGTTCTCAGTAGTCTGTCTGCCCAGGCTGCCATCTTGGATTGCCTTCTATTTGTTTGTTTGGTGTAATTTTCTGCAGCTAAATTTTACTTTATAGTCAACAATTTTCAAGATGAGAGCAAGTAAAAGGGACTTGCTACTAGGGTTCTCATTCATGCATGTGTGCATTTATTCCAAACAGAACCCGTTTAGACATGTCTCTGAAACCAGTGGATGGTTGCAGACAAGTTCTCTCAACAATAGACTTGGCTTAGCTTGTTAGTAAGTTCAAAATAAGAGGGCTAATCAAAAAGTGGCTTCTGGGGGAATCTGTTGGGCCAGTTAAATTTAAGGCAGAGAGGTCAGCTCAAAGATCATGCCAAGTTTTTTTTTGGTGGGGGGGACTCCACTGGGGTCACCTTAGTAGATTTTCCTCAGAGGACACAGGCTCACCACTAGGGCTTATTCTGAAGAAGTTTTAAGAAAATGGAAAACTTCACTGGTGAGAAAAATGCCAGGAAACTTACACCACGAATCTTTCTGTTGTGACAATGCAGCTGCCTCCACCCTTGGAGGGTAGTGAGACCTGCCCTGTGGGGCGTTTGCTGAGAAGTCTGACTCTCTACACTCACTGAATCTTGCCCCTTTGCACTTCTTTTTTTTTTGTCCCAGAACCCAGCAAGCATTTCAAGGGAACAATATTTGGGTCCCCCAAGGGTGTCAAAAGTTATTTTGAGGTAATTTAAATTGAAGAATGAAAGAATGTGGTGGGGGAGGGAGGATGAGAGAGCTCTGCTGAAGTGTATAGACTTAGGAGGAAGACATGTCAAGTAACAATATGTTGAGAGAGATTGTGAGACTTCTGTTTAGTAAGGGTTTCTATGATTTTATGGTAATACTTTTGAACCCACGTTTGTACGTGAGTGGAATTTAGAGCTATGAGTGGATGGACTCATCTGGAAATAGGCGGTGGTGCGGGCAGGCAATGCAGGAGTCCCATGTTTAAAAACAAGGTAAGGAAGATGGAGAAGGAGTAACCATGAGGCAGGAAAAGGAGACAAGAGTTATTGTCAAAATTGCAGAGAGCAGAGGGAGTAAGCACAGTGGTCGCTGAATGCTGCCGAGAGCCAAGAAGCAGATGGGCTGGTGAGGATAGAAGATTGACCATGAGCTTTGGCATGATCTTGGTGACCGGTGATTTCGATAAGCACTGTCTCTGGGACATGGGGGTGAAGACCCAAGGAGTTGAGAAGAGAATAGGAAGCAAGGAGATGAAGACAGTAAGATAATACTGGGGGAAAATTTTTTTAAAAAAGATAATACTGGGAGTATTGAGTGAGTGATATTCTAAGACTGTCACCCTCCTGATAGTGCCCCTTAGACGTCTTTTTGTTCCTAAAATGCCAAGAAAACTTTTTGAATGATTTTCATGGCAAATAGGGAGCGAATGTTACTCCAACTGCTGATGCGAGCCAGCTACTCGAGTGAGAGTCACTGAGCGACAGTGCTCTGCAGAATCATCACCCTGCAGTCTGCTTCCCTCCCTGCCCGTGCTCGGCTCCCGCCAGTGCATGGTGCTTTAGACCTACAGCAAGGGGCCCACAGCGGGCAAGCAGGGCAGCAAAGAGGATGTGTGTCAGGGTGGGTAGACTAGAGAAACAAATCCAAGGAGACTCATATGTATTTAAGAAAGAACTTTATATTAAAGAGTGATCAAATACTGAGAAAACATCCCAGCCCAGTCCAGATCAAGTCCGTAAGTGCTATACTAGCTCCTAGGTTCAATACCAATCTATAAAATCCTCTTCAGACTCACGAAACACATACAATAATGCCAAATGCAGCACCATCATAGGCTGGTGGGTAGGAAGTCTTGTGGATTCAGTGGCAGTGTAAGCGTCTCAGCGCTGTCAGGGGGTCTCACATGGCTTCTCCAGCTCGGAAGCTCTGGCTGCCATCCACCTCTCTCCATGTGACTTGTCAACAAGAATGTCTCCCCGGGACTGAGTGTGTGTCCTGCCTCCAGCAAGCTACTTATCTCCTTAGTGGTCTCCAGATGAGATCGTTAAGTTGTGACCTGATTGACAGGCCAAACTCCACCTCTTCACTTGTAAGTCTCAAATTGGCAACAGATTATGTAACATCCACAGGATGTTCACGGCATCAAAGAGGCATAAGCAGGATTTTGGGTCACCGTTCATGCTTTGGCAACACTGAGTGGACCAGCTCCCCCAGGGTTTTCTTATGCTACCCTTTCAGAGATCAGCCACACTCATTTCTCATCTCAGCAGGACAGGAGGCCCAGGGCCTGAAGCTGCAGCCCACTGGGGCTGCCGGAGACACAGGGAAGCTTCTGGATCGGCTGATTCTGATTTAGGGAGCAACCATTTATTTACTGAAAGATCAGAACCCAAAAGTTGGAGCAGAGCAGCGTTAGGTTGAGGCTGGGCACCCTCTTCAGTGGTGCTTTGCAATGTAAAAGGATCTACACCTGACTGGTGCCCACCCCCCTCGCCCCCCACTCTCCATCCAACTTGGTTACCAAAGCTGCAGACCTGGAGCTACCCACTCTGCCAGCATACTGGCAGGATGATATGTTGATGAAGCAGGCATCTGAAGCCAACTTGGGTTTTCTCATCTACATGGAGATAATTATAGGGCCCACTTCCAGGAATGATGATAAGAAAGATGCCTTGCTATGTTTACAGTGCTTAGACTAGAGCTTGCGACCCAGGTGGGGAATCTTAGCTGATATGGACCCCTCAGCTTCTTATAGGGCAGTGGTTCTCAACTTAAGGGTCATGGTCCCTTTGGGGGTTGAATGACCCTTTTCACAGGGGTCACCTGATTTATAATAGTAGCAAAATTACAGTTATGAAGTAGCAATGAAAATAATTTTATGATTGGGGGGGGGGTCACCACACATGAGGAACTGTCTTAAAGGGTTGCAGCATTAGGAAGGTTGAGAACCACTGCTGTAGGGTCTGTTTTACTGCTTCCTCTCAGGAACTTGAAAGAGACTTCTGAGAGCTTGAGCCTCTCCTGGCGTTGCTCCACATGCCCAAGAAGAGGAGTATTTATAGAATAGGACTTCCTGCTGCCCAGGGAGTTCGGGAGTGGAAGGAACCTTGGTGGTCATTTCATCAACGAGTGGGCTGAAGCCCAAAGGGACGAAGTCCTCTTCCTCTCCCTTAGGTTCCCTTTCCCTCCCTGTTTCTGGGAGATAAATACACATACCAGTTGGAGGCAGAGTTCTGCATTGCTCCATGGGGCAGTTTGGAAAACGAAATAGATCCTGTGTGATGTCTGTGTTCATCTGTCTATAGTCTTTCCACCCTTGGTGACAATCCTCAGGATGCATTGGGAATAGACAGTTGTTTTCTGTTCTAGCTTGGATGGTAAATTTACACTGAACTGCCCTAGTCACGGGCCTTTGAATATCCAGGCTGCAGGCGTGAGCACAAAGGGACTATTGTGGCTATAAGTAGTGTCATGCTAACAAAATGTCCCAGGGACTAAAGCAAGTAGGATTGTTTCAGCTAACTAAACTCCCAGGTGCTCCAATCTCATCCACAAAGACAGCCCATTTTGTGGCCAAAGTCTGTCTTTGGGAAACGTGAATGACTAGTTTGCGTTTCATCAGCAGCATGGGGTCTGGACTACATAACAATTGGCCAAACCTGGGCAGTTCCAAGCAGATGCTTGTCATCACACAGATATATGTCACCCTTTCCTCCCCTTGTTGAGTCTCCTCGAGCCTCCTCTCAGGGTCAGGGAAATTTAATATGATGCCAGAGCCTGCCTGGACTGTGGAATCTGCAACCTGTCATATCTGAGCATGTCGCTGGACTGAGGCCAAGGGAAAGTCGTATGTTGTCCATGCAGCTGCTTTTGATTCAAGTCCCCACCCGAGCAGTCCCAGCCAGCTCTCAGAGAGGGCAGGGTCTCCCCACTCTAGTCTTTCCCACAACTAGAGACTGGGTTTCCTCCCAAGAACCTGCTGCCCCTCCGCTGCCTATAACTGACCCTCATCTGCAGCTGTGAGCACCAGGATCCGTCATGCATCCACCACCCCCCCCCTTCCCACAACAACCTTTGGAACCCGAGGGGGCCACTCAGAGAGCTTATATAACAATAGTTTGTAGCCTGTGAGAAGGTGTCTGGAGCTCTGCCTAACATCCTGGTTTCTCCACATTAGTTGGGGGGAGGGGTTTCAGGCCTCAGTCCTTATGCCTTTCTTTAACCACCAGAAGATTAAAAGCACCGTGGGCCCCCCACCCTCTGGGCGGTTGTCCGCCTCCCTGTGAGTCCACAGTGCACCTGCAAAGCATATTGGCCTCCCACACACTTTGCTTGGCCATGTGCTTTGCCAAATATATTAATCACCTTCATCTTTCCATAGAAATATCATTTTTAAGCCATCTCCCGGGGGCATCAGGTAATTCTGTTAATTCAGTCAGTGTCATTAATTTAGCCACTGATACGGAATTTGAAACACTGTTGAGAAAAGGAAATCATATGAGTTTAGGCTGGTTATGAACAGCAATACCTAAGTGTGGCAGTCATGTGCTTATGTTAATTCCATGATTGAGATGCAGGGGCGAAGTCTAGCCTGTTAATATGGAGATAGCCATTGAGTAGTCAATGAGACCTCCGTGTGGGCATGGCTTTCTCCTCAGACTTCTAGGAAATCTTGTGATATTTCCCTCGTGAAGATGAGAAGCTCTCTCCCCCAGTTGTTGGGAGTAAGTCTCCGAGACGATGAATTACAGACAAGACAAGATGGCAGTGTCTGAGGAGCTGAAGAAGCTGGAGGAGAAGCTACACGGCCTTACCCTGATGAAACCAGACCTCTGAAGCTGGAGAAGCCATGAGGAAACCCCTGCCAGCACTGAGTTGCCTCTACCACCACCTGATGCTGTTGATGGACCCTGAGTCCTGGAAGCAAGGATCCATGGGGAGACCCCCGCCAGCGCTGGGACTCTGTACCCACTGGCCTGTGACTTTGTGAGTCAGAAGAAGACTTTATAGACTAATATCGGGCATATGGGCTAATATCGGACTTAAATGGCTTTGAACTGACTGGTTTGGATGCTTTCTCAGTGTTCTATTCCTTTTGTATATAAATCTTACCCTTATATCCATACGCATATCTATGAAATTTGTTTCTCTAGTCTACCTGTACTAACACACTATTATTGACTTGTACTCTTAAGTGA
>PVJH01030918.1:0-24321 GCA_004026705.1 Nesogale talazaci
CACACACACAAAAGCCCACGTTTGTAGGAAGTACACACTGAAGTATTACACAAAAAGAGCTATCATGCTTCCAATGTACTCTCAAAAAGTTAAGAAAAACAATGTGAATATTTATAAAGAGAGAATAACAAAACAAATGAGGCAAAGGTCAGGAGCTCTGATGATGGTAGGGAGTTCCATGTTGGACTGTGAACTACGAGGTCAGCAGTTCTAAACCACTACCCATTCTATGAGAGAAAGATGAGATTTTATGCTCCCATAAGTATCTATAGCCTCCGATACCCACAAGAGTAGTTCTGCTTGTCCTATAGAGGTGATATGTGTACTGGCTCAGTAGCAGTGAGTTTGGGGGCTTTTTTTAAACACTTTTTTTTATGGATGTCTGAAGTTTTCTCAAATTAAAAAAAATCTAACAATGAGGAAAGGTAATCACTTCAAAGGAAATTTAATAGCATGTGCAAATAAAGAGTTGCAAGCTCATTTCGAACCAATAATAACACTCTAAATTCCTTCCCTACCTTTTTCAACATTGCTATGTGTGCTCATGAAAGAAGAAATGTTGTGTTTATTTCTTTCTGAAATCTTTTTTTTTCCACTTAAAAAAAAATGAATCACAAAGCAATCTGTTTTATATGAAATCTGCTAGATTCTGGCATCAGCTGCAAGACTCACGGAATACCAGTTGAGATATTTCAACAAAGAGACGGGAGGCCCTCCCTTTTCTATGGCAAGAAAATTGGAAGATAGCTACCAGGTGAATCTGCTAGAAAGGATTCATATCTGTGGCGAGTCAGTCCGGGTAGACTAGAGGAACAAATTTCGTAGATACGCATATAAGTATAAGGAAAAGGTTTATGTTTAAGAGAAATAGGACATTAAGAAAGCATCCCAATCCAGTCCAGTACAAAGTCATAAGTCCGATTAACCCATATGCTCCATATCAGTCTATAAAGTATCCTTCTGACGCACAAAGTCACAGGTCAGTGGGTGCAGAATCCGGGTGCTGGCACGGCTCCTCACTTTCAGGACTCAGGGTTCATCAACAACATGCCACTCCAGCTTCAGAGGTCTGGCTCCATCAGGGCAAGGCCGTGTGGTCTCTCTGATGGGTTCTCCAGTTTCTCAGACACTGCCAGCTTGTCTTTTCCGTGACTCTTTGTCTCTGAGACTCACTCCCAACAACTGGGGAAGATAGCTTCTCATCTTCAGGTGGGAAATATCGTGAGATTTCCCAGAACTCTCAGGAGAAAGCCATGCCCACATAGAGGCCTCATTGGCTACTCAATGGCTATCTCCACATTAACAGGCTAGACTCCACCCTTACATTTCAATCATAAAATTAACATAAGCACATGACTGCCACAGTGGCGATTCCAAAGGAATGTGATCTGACAGAATGAAGAAATTCTTGAAAAAATATTCATATCACACACAAAAAGTTGTTGAAAAGACGAGGATAAGTAGAAAATTATTGCTGCTGGAGTTCCACTTCCTCTATGCACAGCTTCATTTCCAGCAAACATGCCCCTGTGATGAGTGGGTGGCTGCAGTCAAGGTGTCTTAATAGTACATTTGTCTTAGGCTGCTTAGGGTGCCTTCAAAAGAGAACACTGTCCAGTCAACTGAGGGACCTCTGAGGCTATCTGCTAGGGCATTCCATTCCAGGGAAGAGTGGTTGGTTCGGAAGGTCATGGAGACTTTTAAAATTTTTTGAGATTCCAACGGGTCAATCCTGATAGATTTTCTGAAAGGCTTATTAGGAAGAAGTTTGAAGAAAATGGACAACTACCTTGGTGAGAAAAAGGTCCAAAAAAGTTGTATTGGGGTTCCCCCCCCCCCCCCATCTCAGCCAGGTGTCAGCTTCAAGGGTAGCCAGAGCTGTCCTACAAGAATTTCCTTGGGAAAGAGCACGCCATCTACCATGTGTGTGGTCCTGATTCTTCACCTTCTGGTTTCCTTTTGTTCCCCAAACTCAAAAATCATGAAAAGGGAATGCTAAGATGCCTAAAGTGCCATTTTGATGGGGTGTAGATTGAAGAAGAGGAGAGCCACTACATGCCACCCTCACCCCCCAAAGGGCAGGGCTTCCACCTGGTGCCCCATGGTCACTTTTCTAGAATCTCCCACCTTCCCCCACACCTCAGTTGTCCCTCCTCAAAACCTAGAGCTTCTCCATGGAAGTTGCCAGGTGTGGGCAGGTGTTGTGGCTGGGGACAAGAAGGCCCTGTTGTCAGTAAGTCCCTAAGCTGCAGTCTCCTAGGACTGCTGTCTGCCAGGAAGCTGGAAAGTTTCCTCATCCCCTTCCTGGGAAGAAAGACGAGAATACCTTGTTGTGAGGTTGTGACCATTTCCCACTCCCTTCTGGGCCTGGACTTCCCTCCCTCCCATCTCCAAACCCCTGAAGCTACATCAGGGCCACTTGGGAGAATTAGAGTTAGGTTGCTTGAGATAAAATGACAAAAGACCTGGTCCCACCTCTGGCTTGGCCAACACCCTGACTCCCATGTGTGGCAGTCAGGGTTGGGGCTACAGGAAAACCACTGCGCTGGATAGTGGTGTGAGCCCGACCCTAGCTTAAGCTAGAAAACAAACTTTTTTTTTTTTGGGGGGGGGGGGGGGCATCACTGCTCTCCGGCGGTGGGAGTAGGAGGCCCAGCCCCCTGTTGGAATTGAACCTCCGTCCCAGTGGGCCCCAGTCCCACGCACAGCCACTACACCACCAGGGCTCAGCCCCGAAAATAAACTTTTGTTGCTTTGCATCTCAAGTGCTGTTTTCCATGCTTCTTGGGTAAGCTTGTCTCCCCGATCGAACAGAATAAGACAGAGACAAGCGTATTCCTGAAAAACCTTGTCTGGAGCCATCCACTGATCACAGAAACATGACCAAACATGTTTTGTTTGGAATAACCTATTGTATGTATGCACTGGATCCCAAGTCACCATCCTTTTTGACTTTGTAAATTATGACTCAGCAGAAACTTGATGTCCCCAAACACGATGAACAGCATATACACTGAGAATGGCAGCGTCTTTGTATAGATTTCCATCTTGCTTCTTTAATATGTTCTCCACGTGCCTGGCTTATTCAAGATACCTTTGCTTCTTGTTCTCTTTGATTGCCTTCTTTCAGATTAATTAAATTTTTTACTTGCCTTCTAGTTATTTTTCCCTCTACTGGCTTGAAAATCATCCACTCAAATTCTGAGTCATCGAAAGATCACCGTAGAAAGCTTAATGTGCATCCTTACCGAGTATTTGTTTGTTCATCACAAGGTGGAACACACACGCTTCCCCACTCGGTGGTTATTATCTGAGGGGAGTGTTCTATTGGTCTTAGCTCTCCTACGTGCTGTGTAATTGAATTCTTCCTGATTTAATTGTTTATGATGTGGTCACTATTTTTCATTAATCATGAATGTATTTCTCCTGTCTGTCTTTTTTTTGTTGTGAGGTGCTACTGAGTGGAAGGACTCACAGTGACCCCATGCACAATGGAACCAAACACTGCCTGGTCCTGTGCTGTCCTCGCAGTGGTTCCTGTGCTTGAGCACGTTGTTGCAGCTCCTGGGTCAGTCCACCTCCTTGAGGGCCTTTTTTCTTTTTTTGTTGCCCCTCTATTTTGCCCTTCCCCAAGGAAATCACTCTTTTTGTTATAGGTAAATTTCAAACCTCTTACCCTTCATTTGAAATCTATTTTGAAAACATTTAACCCCCGGACACAGCTATCAGTCATTCAAGTAAGGGATGCAAGTATTGACTCAATCTGATTATTTTTCTGTCATGATGGCCCATGATCTGAACATTAAGGACAAAGAGGCTTTCCTGAATGTATTCTTTATTTGTAGAAGCTTAAATCTGCAACTGAAACCCCGCCCCCTTTGATTTTTGCTACAGTTCCACAAACTCCAAACTCACTGTCATTGAGCTGATGCCAAAACATAGTGACCTGATAGGTCAGGAGAGTGATAACCACCACCACCCCCTACCCTCCTCAGCCCCTCGAGTTTCTGAGAAAGCCCTGTCTTTCTCTTGCTCCATAGTCCAGATACTACCTAATACATATGACCATTTGTGCTTGGCATTACGGCTATAGATAGAAAGACGCAAGATTCTTAAGGCAGTCATGCGCTTATGTTAATTTTATGATTGAAATGTAGGGGTGGAGTCTAGCCTGTTCATCTGGAGATAGCCATTGAGTAGCCAATGAGGCCTCTATGTGGGCATGGTTTTCTCCTGAGAGTTCTGGGAAATCTCGCGATATTTCCATCATGGAGATGAAAAGCTATCTCCCCCAGTTGTTGGGAGTTAGTTTCAGAGGCGATTGATCACGGACAAAACAAGCTGGCAGCGTCCGGGAGGCTGGAGTAGCCAGTGGAGAGAACACACGACTTTGCCCTGATGGAGCTGGACCTCTGAGGCTGGGGTAGCCACATGGAGGCCTCTGCCAGCAATGAGTTGCTTCTGCCACCACGGGATGCTGTTGATGGACCCTGAGCCCTGGAAGCAAGGAGCCATGGGAAGACCCCTGTCGATGCTGGGACTCTGCACCCACTAGCGTGTGACTTCGTGAGTCAGAAGGAGACTTTATGGACTGATTTCAGTCATATGGGTTAATATTGGACTTGTGAATTTGAGCTGGACTGGGCTGGGATGTTTTCTCAATGTCCTGTTCCTCTTGAATATAAACCCATTCCTTATGTCCATATGTGTGTCTTTGAAATTTGTTCCTCTAGTCTACCCAGACTAATACAATTCTCTATGGTCAAGAGAAAAATTCCATCGTGGGACGTGGGGTAACAAGAAAAGTAATCACATGAAGCAATGTTAAGATCCACCCTGGAGATAGGTTTGCAAAGGAACACAGGGAAACAAGCCAGCAATTTCTTAGGTTTGGGGCACGAAAATGTCTAGAATGCCTCCGGGGTCTCTCTTTTGGGTGGTTGGGAGTTCAGTTATACAACAGATAGTGACTACAGGGGAGGATAGCCCAGCTGATGATGACGTCAGCTTAGAATATGCTGAGTTGGAGGGGCTAAGAAGCAGGGATTTGGGACTAAAGCTGGACATATGTGAAGAGGAAAGACTGGATCCAGAGGATGTCAACCATCCTGTTGCGTTTGTTTGTTTGCTTGTTTTCTGTGGCATAGTGGTAAGAACTGGGTGATTAAAAGGATTGTCATTTTGAGAACAGCAGACATGTTTGGGAATGCTCACTGTGACACGTGGAGAAGGGATCATAGAGCTTCTTGGATACAGGGTGACAGTCAAGTCCAGCTGGGCCCGGGAGTCAGCCAACTGTGGGCGCTAGCCTCGGGCACTTGGTATTTGGAAGGTGGGTTGTTGCAAGGTGCCATTGAAGAGGTTCTGATTCATAGCAACCCTTTGTACCACAGCACGAAACACTGCCCAGTCTCGTGCGGTCCTTGTGCTTGGTCCTCTGTTTGAGTCTATGGTTGCCACCACTGTGTCAACCCAAGAGCCTTCTTCTTCTCTGTCCTTTTACCAAGCAAGTTGTCCTTTCCCAAGGACGGATCTCTCCTGATAATACGTCCGAAGCCCATGAGATGAAACCTGGCCATCCTTGACTCTCAGAAGGACTCTGGCTGTATTTCTTCCAAGACAGATTTGCTTGTTCTTCTGACGGTTCCCGGGGGTTTTCGATCCATCACCTGAGGCTTTTAGAGACAGGCTTCCAATTGCCCTTCTTTCTTCTCTCTCCCCTTCTCAAGATAAAACCTAGCTTCTTAAGGAAACTTTTCCATAAGGAGATAATGATCAACTGAGCAGTCCCTGGATCACTCTGGCCTCCTTGCAGGTGTGTTCCTCGTAAGATTAAGATGACATTTGGTCAGTTACATTTGTGCCCCCCCCCCACCCCCTCAAGGTCTGATCAGCAATGTTTGATCTTAGCAAAAACAAAACCAAAATAAACAAGATTCCATACGGGCAGTGACCATATTGGGAAAGAATACTAAGTAGTCCCTTAAACACCATCTTTCTCTCGTTCATTTTCAGTCCTCATCCACACGATTTCAACAGCAAAACAATTGTATTGAAAGGCATAAACAGACAAACAACTCTGACTCCTGGAGATCCCACATGTGTGTGTCCTGGGTTTTTTTTAAGATTCACAGGGTTTTCGCTGACAGGATTTTTGGAACATCACCAGGCCTTTCTTCTGAGGCACCCCTGGACAGACTTGAACTATCAATCTTTTGGTTTACAGCCAAGTGTTTAGTCATTCCCACCACTGAGGGGTCTTTCTAGGACTATCTATGTCTTCATAGACTCATATTTATAAAGCATTAAAAAGAAAACAAATTATTTTGGATGTGTGATTTTCTGTAACTCTTTTAACACATATATTGCTCTCATTTTATAGATCTGATATTTAGAGAAGTTAAGTGGATTGCCCAAAGTCACACAGCTAATTAGCAGCAGACCTAAATATATGAAACCAGACTGCTTGGACACCAAAGTTCTCACTTACTCCCTTTTCAAGTGGTTATTTAGGGAGGAAAAAAGCCTTCTCCTTGGATAACTGCTACTCCCTTTTAATACAGGGACTTGAACTTGCACATTTTTTGTTCATTTTTTGAGTTAAGCGAGTTGGAAGGATTTAAGGGGCTCTCTGTGAACACTGGTGGCAGTGTTGCGTGTTAGTCTGCTGGCCACAGGTCAGCAATTTTAAATGACCAGCTGCTCCATGAGATAAAGGCCAGGTGTTCTTCTCCCCTAAAGAGTTACAGTCTAGGAAACCCACAGCACCAACTCTACCTTGTCCTTTAGGGTGGCTGTGAATCAGCATCAACTTGATGACTGTGAGTTTGGTTCTAACTAGAAATAAAGGAAACAAAACAAATGAGAAAAAAACTTTATATCAGGAAAGAATCAAAGAAGCAGCCCATCCCAGGCCAATTCAAGTCTGTGGGTCAGAAGCACGTTGCAGACCTTCAAACTCAAGCAGCTGCCAGTGGATAAAGCTGGATAGTGAAGCAGGAAGTAGGCCCATCACAGACTGGTAGGCGCAGACTCCACAGGGACCTGGCAGGCACCATGGCTCCCCACGTCAGCAGGCCACCGGGATTACCCAATCCAGGCAAGAAGGAAGCCAAAGAGTGGGGGAGCCGGATCTCAGCTCTCCTCAGTGTCTCAGACAGAGGACACCTGAAAGAGGTCTCACCAGTGACCTGATGGATAGGTTGGGCTCCACCCTGCCTTCACACAGGTACAGCCAGGTGACATACATACCTAATCACATACTCACAGGGAAAGAATCCTGGTGACCAAGACCCTTGTTTGGACTTGGAGCCTCCTGATCAGGGAGAGCATACATGTTCGTTCTGTGTATCTACCTACTTGTGTCATTTGTGTCATAGCCACTTCAGGATGTTAGGATCCCCTTCTTTCTGGAAGCTAGAGGAATTGGGGGCCCTGGACTTGAAGGGGGAGAGAGGGTTGAGGCTCCTGAGTGGCCAGAGGTGTGCTCATGGAGGCAGGCCAGCTGCCAGGGGTTTGGGGTTCATTGGCCACTGGCTGCAGTTTAAGAAGTAAATGAATGATCAGCACAGAGGAAGGGCCAGTTCCTCTGCAATAGTCAGTAACTGAGGTTTTAGCTGAAGGTGCTTCAGAATTCTGGTTCCATTAGCATGTGCCAAGAAAGAACTAGAAAGGCTCTTGAAAGAAAACAGAGGCCTGCCCTAAGACCAGCGTGGGGCAGCAGCCTCAATGAATGAATTATGTCAGTAGCCATAGCCAGTGGAGTTGAAAGTTAGCATGGTCACCCCAGGTGTTCACCAGGTGAAGAGTCTGGACAAGAGTCAGTGAACCCAGACAGATGTTTGGAAAATCAGAATTGCTTGAGGACTCCAACTCCACCCTGCAAAATATCCAGGCCTGGAACCACAAGCAAACAAAAGCAAAATCCCTTGATTTTCCGGTTAGCTCTATATCATTCACTGCCATTTAGTGGATGTCATCTAATAGTGACCCTTCAGGGCAGGGTAGAATTGTCCTTTTGTGTTTCCCAGTAGCTGTTCCTTGGGAGGAAGACATGGCTATCGGCTTCGATCAAGATGAAACTAAAAAATTCATGCCACTGAGTTGACTCTGACTTGCAGTCACCCTACAGGACATGGTAGAACTGCCCCTGTGGGCTTCTGAGGCTTTAACTTGCTAAGGGAGTAGAAGTCCTCATTTTCCTCCCAAGAAGCAGCAGGTGGTTTTCAACTGCTAACTTTGAGGATCTGCAGCCCAAGTCATATCTGCTGTCTTTGAAATCTTGTGGGGCTGTTATATTCTGTCTTATCTGGTTGCTATGAGGGGAAATAAGCTCAAAAGAAGTAGATTAGATATAGATATAATTATTAAATATGATATATAAATATTAAATGTATATAATATATATTCCAATCAGATGCTCAAAGAGACCAAAATTCCACTCCACAGTGAGCTAAACTGAGTGCTCTCAAAGTGAATTTTCTTAAGCAAGAGGATGCTTCCTTGCATCCTAACAGTATAATTTCTAGGAGAAGTCATCCCCACCTCTCCTTTATTTGTGCTAATTTGTATGTTAATGATTGAACGGTGGCAGCCCAGTCAGTTGGATAATGAAGTTGGTCTAGCCGTGTTGTATCAGAGTAACCTGTGCGTATGACAGGGGAATGTTGAAAAATCGCTCAGAAAGAGAGCTCAATTATTAACCAGTCCCATTCATTCACTTGGCATCTGTAGAAAGAAGTGACCCCCTAGAAGTGGAACATAAAAGGAAGGCTCAAATGCGCAGACTAAAACCTGTGTTTGTCAGATGCTATGCATATGGCACTTCTTCCTGAGGAAGACCACATCAAAAATGCCCCAGATATTGAAGTAAGGGGATTCGAAAGTCAACACGTACTGTATGTACTACATACAGTAGTAGCATAATCAGTGCAACAGTCAAGCATTCACTCTGCAGTCTGAACCCTTCCTACAGCTTCTAGGAAGATCATTGTTGTGATATGTCTTTAGGTTGATCTGGCCTATACCAACTCTATAGGGCAGAAGCACAGAAAAACAGAACTTCTGGACTCTGACCCCCAAAGGTTCTATTCAGTTAGCGTGGAAAGCTTGACTATTCCATAAAGATTACAGCCCAGAAAACCATATGGAGCTGTCCTGTTCTGTACAGTTGCTGATTGCAAATCTGCTCCATAGTACCTACCAATGACAAACCCAGGTGCTTCACCCTTTCCTACACACTTGAACAGCAGGAAGAATTGCCCCGGCAGAACATTTTTAGTGGTCATTTCCTTCTTGCTCCCCAAGAATAATTGATGTCATTTTTAATACAAATCATCATTCCTGTAGGAAGTGAAAAACTAAAATGACAGTCCCTTGTCCTTATCCACAGAGTCGAGCCAGTGGGAGAGCGAGAGAATAGCCTGTTGCCCCCCTCTGCTCTGACTCTTTGCTTGGTCATTTGGCTGGTGACCATTAAAGTCCTGCACAGGATGTGACCATAGGTTTTGGTATTCATTCCCTCTACCTTGCCTACGTTGAGCCCCTTCATCCTTACTTATGCATCCATTTGCACAGACTCCCTCCCTGTCTCTCTCCCCCTCACCTGTTGAAACTTATAGGGACCTATTACAATATACAAAGGTCCTGGGAGGACAGAAACACCATATCGATTCCAGCTCACTAACCACATTCTTGCAGACACACCCTGTGTGATGGTTTCCTCTTAAGCTTCCCAAGGGGGAACAGCCCAAATTGGCTGTTAGGGGGATTTTCCACCAATTTGTTTTATAGTCCCTCCCAGAGACATGAGCTCAGAAAATGAGTCAGGATACAGGGGTCTATAAAGAGAAACCATGATGAACATTTTTTTTCTATCCCTTTTGGGCAAGGACTTACCATAATTTTCTTCTTCCCTTTGTAATATGACCAGGGTTGCATTTTAAAGTCCTTAATACAAGTAGCTTCAACAGTAAACTTAAATCAATGATCATGAAGAGAATACAGAACCAGACACTGTTTTGTGCACAGAGCTGTATGGACATCAGGTCTCTTTCAGTCAGACCTGAGTGGGTGGTAATAAAAACAGTAAAATTATATCAAGTACATAGGTTATCTTATCAATTAACCACCGATATAACAACACAGTAGGTAGCATTGTCCTCATTTTATAGATGGGGAAAATGAGATGGGCTTAACCAAGTTGCAGGGTTAATAAATAGGAAAGGGTCTCTAAAAATTCGGGGGGAAATTCCATTATGTTTTAATTCCATTTTCCCATGGACTTTTTGAAGCCCACTGAAAGGTTCTTGAAGCTGCTAAATTTGAAACCACCAAGTACTCTACTAGATGCAGTCGGGCCTTGTGACAACAATAAAGAGTTACAGTTCTGGAAACTCACAGAGACAGTTCTACCCCGTCCAACAGTGCTGGCAATGGACTTGATGGCGGTGAGTTTGTACAACGGGGGTCCTGGCGTTGGCATGGGTTGCCCGTTGGTTGGTTTGCTAGCCGCGAAGTCAGGCTTTCTGCTTCTGGAAGTATGTAAGCTCTTGAAACCCGAGGGGCAGTTCTTTTCTGGCCCATAGAGCTGGAATTAGCTAGATGGCAGTGGATTTGGTGTTGGTGCGGCACATTCGTCACGGAGCACCAAGCTTTCTGCCTAAAAGCCAGTGCCTCTGCCATTTCACGGCAATGGAAATTTCACCCACCTTTGACCGTGTCTGGGCTTTGGGGCACCAAGGAAGCCCCTGGTGGGGAGTCAGGGAAAGAGGGCATGGCAGGATAGGAGCCACGATGGAACACTGCGAGGAAGCCTTGTGGAAGTGCAGACAGTTGTGGCCAGTGTGGGTCTGAAAACAAGGAGGCTGGAGTGGCATCCAAAGGCCTACGAATGCTTCTCCCTGCAGTGAAGTGAGAGACGTGAAGGAGGAAGGAGGTGGGACCGTGGCCAGAAATGTGTAAATACAAAGTGAGGAAAAGCTTGTTTGTTTCTAATCATTTTATTGGTGGTTCATACAACTTATCACAATCAATACATACACCTATTGTACGCAAACCACATGTGTACATTTGTTGCTATCATCTTTCTCAAAACCATCCTCCTTCTACGTAAGCCCTTGGTATCGGCTTCTCAGATTTCCCGAAAAGCTTGCTTTTATCGAAAGGTTGTTGTTGATATTGGGTTGACTCTAGTCATATACCCCCATCTGATGAGATACATAAACTGCCCCCTAGGGAGTCTTAAACTCTATGGAAACAGATCATCAGTAGCTTCCCCCACAAGAGTCATCAGATGGGACTGAAGCACCAACCTTTGTGTTATAGTAGCCCAGTCCGTCACCATTCTGCCACCAGGTCTCTGCATAAAGGCATGTAAAAGACCCATTGCCATGGATGTGATTCTGACCCACAGGAACCCTCACTTGGGTTTCTGAGACTGCAAATCTTTATCTCCCTTGGTGTGGTTCCTCTAATTGAACTGCCGATTTGGGGTTAGCAGCTCATCACCTAATCCACTGGGCCACCAGGTCTCCTTCAGGTAGAGACCTGATGAACCATGATTTGTCTGTCCTCCTGCTGCCTCTACATCCAACAGTAGGCTTTGCTTCCATTCTTAATCTCATGCTATCTTAAAGGGCATGAGTCAGAGTTGACTCTGGCAGTGAATTTTTGTTTGGTCTTAAAGCAAAACTTCCTTGAATCATTCTACCTTACACAATGGAAACCAAGGGTTAACTCTGGTGTCAGGATTTAAAGGGCTTTGAAGTAAAACTGGGGTGGTTGCTGTTCACTTACCAAGCTGAAAAAGAAAAGAAAGATGCCCAGAGACCCTGGAATGTGTCAGCACAAACTGGCTGCTTTCTGGGGAGTTTTATCTGGCATATTGTGGTTAGGGCTCAGTGAGTTTCTTTTCACTTTTATTTTTTTAAAAAACAAAAATGCAAATCTCAGCTTCAAATTCAACAGCCTTCTTTGCAATTTAAAAGTGTTCTAGGTTGTTTAAAGGTTGAGTGAAATTCCTGAGTCTGTTAACTGATCACAGTCTACTGACTCTCATAATTAGCACGAGACCACTGTGTTGTGTAAATGCCACTCAGTATTCAACAATGAATAACCAGCTCCATTTGAGACTGTTTACTTAAGAGCAGAAGCTTTCACACACAATGTTTCTGGCTATTTAAATGTGTCTGCCTATTTAAACTATTTAACACTGAAAGTCAAGAGAAAGAAGGCAAGGGCTCAAATCACTATTTCCCTATCCTTTCTCACCTTACCCCCTCCCCCACACCCACCACCAAATTCCAGCATTGTGGGTGACCCTTTCTAAGTCCCATCTTGCTATTGAACTGCGTGACCTTAGGAAAGGCATTCCTCTACCCTGAACCTTAGTTTCTTTATCTGCATTTTTATGGGGGTTAATATGGGTGATGGCAAAGTCCTTTCCATATTGGATGTATCATGACTGGGAGAAGAAGATGAAATGCTTCCTTCTTGGTTAAAAGTCAGACATACTTCTTAGCTACCAAGATCCACAGCAGGGCAGACTTCAAACTGACTGTGGAAAGTGTCCTGGCTATTCACACATTACCCATTTTTATTGTAATTGATGAGAAGATCTGATATTAAAGATACTAGCCAAGCAACAGTTAGGAAAATGGGCAGAAAGCAAAAGTATAAGGAGAAAACAAAAGTTGCCCACAGATATTTACCCTTGCTTGCTGTGAATAGACCAGGGGGTACCTTCCTCCAAACCAGATTTTTTTCCCTTAAAAGCTATATATTTAATTTTTTAGATAAAACAACCTTCAAAGTAGTCTCCCTTACCCTTAATACACTTGTCAAATCGACAATTCCATTCTTGGAAACACTCTTCTAACTCATCTCAATGAATGGCTGACAGCACCTTCAAATTGCTGTCCTCTCACATCCCTCGTCATTTGAGGAAACAAAAAGAAGTTGCACAAAACAAGGTCAGGTGAGTACGGTGCATAAGACAAAAGAGAAATGCTGTTGTGCTGGTCTTTTGTTTTTTTTTTTGTGCCAAAAATTGGTGCACTGAGATGGTTGCATGAACATGTGCATTGTCATGGTGGCAAAACCAGTCTGCCCCTTCCGCAACAAATCATGTCTTCTTGGTTACACACTGTCATGCAGCCTTATCAGAACCTCGAAATCTAAAGTGACCAGATTTTAAGGGGGACACCGTTGACGAGGGATGGGGGAGGAGGTTTCCTGATTAAAAATTTGGTCTATGTGGAGCAACAAACTTTTCATAGACTGCAAAAAATAGTATTATAATATATTTATTTTAATGTTAAAATGCCACGGGATGTTGTTGAATTGTTAAAAGCGGGATGTCCGGTCACTTTATTGAAATCAAAACCTTGTTTAACAGTCTGACCAGATGGAATAAACGAAAAATGCACTATGTGTCAATGTTTTCACCCATTCAAGAAGTTGATGGATGGCCAAAATGAGGTTTGTCATCAATTGGCATTTCATCTTTTTTGAAATGAGAAAACTACTCATACACTTGAGGTTTTTCCCATAGTGCTGTTCTTGTAAGCTGTGTTCAATATCACAACAATTTTTGTGGCACTTATCCAGAGCATGAAACAAAATTCACAGCTGCATGCTGTTCTTTTAAATTGGCCATCACAAAAATGAGATTCATTCGAAACAGCTTTTATGAAAAAATTGACTGTGACCAGAGAGAAACTTCCCAGGTGATGCCACTAGGTGTACTAACTCAGAAACAGCTGTTTGATGTTCACCTAGCAAGGGGGGGAAATGTGTACCAGCACAGCTTTTTCCTATTTTGGGAGGTGGGTGAATGGGGGAGGTATACCCTTGTACGTGGTAGAGCATACAGGAGGTAAATTCTTGAAAGCTTCTTAGACATAACCAAACACTTTACGAGATGAGTCACTGGGCATGGAATTCAAGACTATAATCTTAGAAACACCAATGCAGCTTGTCTAACATAATCCACAAAGACAATGTTCTATGGTCTGCTTTAGTCAATGATGACTGGGATTTGCTTAGGAGGCATGAGGTGCAATGGTGGGTCTTTCCTCATTGAGAGAAAGTGAATGATGAAAATTGAAGACATTTAAGTTAGGCATATACTTGGGGGAGACAACTTGGGAGAAATCTCTCTGTCCCCACAATTTCCCCTTTAGTTTGATATGTAGAATTTAAAAGAGCCACAGGGGTGGAGTGGTTATTTTCTATACATTGAAAGCTACCAAGGCAAAATTAATAGCCACATTAATATAACCACAGAAAGATTTCTGCCACATTGTCTCCCCCAAATGTATGCCTAACTTAAGCTACTTGCTACATGTGTCTTGGAGGTCAAGCAAGGCAGGTCAGGAACTATTCTCCCTAAGGGTTATTAACCAGCTAGAGTAATCAGATTGTATAGCCTGTCCCACCCTAAGTAGGGCCCAATCCTTTCTGATAAAAGTAGTAGCAGACTACTTCCTTATAGGAGACACAGGGAGGTCAAGCTCACCCAAGGATGATCAAGGTTAGGCTGCCATGTTGAGTCTAGGTAAAGTGACCTGATTTTAAGTGGGACACCATTGACAGGGGAAGGGGGGGTGTTGATTAAAAATTTGGTCTATATGGAGCAACAAAATGTTCATAGAATGCAAAAACAGTATTGTAATATATTTATTTAATTTTAAAATGCCGCGGGACCCGGGACAAATTGTTAAAAAGCAGGACATCTGGTCACCTTAGTCTAGGCTCTGCATTTCTTGTCACATATATACCCCTAGCCCCTCCCTTTCCTATAATGTGTGTGCCCCTAGATCATCCCTCATTACTATAGGATAACACCTTTCTGTGATGTGTATCTTTACCTATAATTAGGGGCCTTGCATGTCCCCAAAAGATATATAAGGCTAGGTCAGAATAAAGGTCTCTCTCTCTCTCTCTGCAAAAAAAAAAAAAAAAAAGGAAAGGAAAAAAATGAAAGATGTATGGAAACAAGTAGTTCAAGGCACTAATAAACCATGAGAGATCATCAGTTTCTGAAATCAGAAGAACTTGATGGAGCCTGGCTACCACTACCAACGGCTCTAAAAGGCATCGCAGTAGATAGTCTTAGATATACCGGGAAGAAAGTATGAAGAATTCAAAATCAAAAAAAGAAAAGCAGGCTTATTGCTTGGATGAAGACTGCAGAACTCCAAGACTCTAGTCCCTAGTCACCCTTCAGGTTTGGAATGAACTCCTCCCTATGGATCAATTTTCAGCTGAATCATAGACTTGTCTATAAGGGGAACAATACCACTAGGGAGGTACATGCACATTAGAATAATCAACCATTTGAGATCCTAAGGGCAGCATTTCCTCCAGGACAAAATTCAGAAGGCTTAGGAAAGAAGAATGGAAGCAAGAAACACAGGGAGGAAGTAAGGGATCTTATGCTGAGATGAAGCAAAAGAGGTATGGATTGTTGAAGTTAAATCGGTGGTTTGCACTGTTAAAACCTTCCCCTGATTCACAATAAAAAGTGAAAAAAGACTTGTCAAAATATGTTTGATTGTATATGTGTGTCTCTGTATAAGTATGTGCGCATCACTATAAAATTTTTTCAGGGACTTTATTTACACTTTTTGGAGGAGCCCTGGTGGTGTACTGATTTTGCATTGGGCGAGATTCTCATGGCCCAAGGTTTGAAGCCAGCAGCCACGCCAAGGGAGAAAGATTAGACTTTGTACTCCCAGTTTGAGAAACCCACAGGGGTTGTTGCTATCAGACAGCATCAATGCAGGGCCGTGAGGTCTTTATGTGCAGGCAGTATCTAGGCAGGTGAGTCCCTTGCAGTGGCTCCAAGTGTTGCTGAACTGATGTAAGAGACAAGAACAGGAAATTGCTCCTGCTCAAGTGTGTGATGAGTTGGAGGGTGGAAAGAACTTGAGGGGAGGGAGGGAGGAGTGAGGAACGTGGGGAGCAGAGACAGCTAAGATGGATTCTTACCTTTTTGGTGAGTACGTTAAAAACTCACTGCTGCTGAGTCCATTCCGCCTCTTAGGGACCATATAGGACTGGGTAGAAGGGCCCCTGTGAGTTTCGGGAATTATAACTCACTCCCGGGGTAGAAAGCCTTGTCTTTCTCTCTTGGATCGACTGGTAGCAGATATATCACCAATTTGTTATTTCAGTATGTATCTTCCAGGGCTAAGTATGGTGCAGGTAAATTTCCATTGGACTTGATGTTACAGAAAACTCAGGGTCAGTCTACAAGGGCAGACACAAAGGTGGGAAGTGCCACCTCAGCCGATTTCAGATTTTCTCTCTCTCATTCACTCTAAGTCGGTCAACTCTGTGGCCAGAATGCACTCTGCACACGATTGATTCTTCGGTTGAAATGTCTTTTTTTTTTTAACCTGTCTACACCTACTTACCTCTTCAAAACCCAATTTTTACTTTCTTGAATCACACCGCCTTATCTTTGCCTGGAAATACTCATTTCAGGGGTTAGACCTTGGGCAGTGGTTTGCTTCCTGAGTGTAGATTCCTTAATTTTCTTGTCCCCACCCCCCAACCACCTGAGAAGCCCACGTGGCTTGCTTTCCATGGTATGCTCAACCTCTAAATGTGCACATGGCAGAGAGCTGACATTCAATGTCTGTTGAATCCACTGTTGCTATGAGATACCTCGAAGGCCTTGCCTCATCATCAACAGGACAAAGCACTTTCGCCTTCTTGTGCTATTCCCCTATTGTTCCAATGTTTGACCCATTGTTACCTTTACAATGACCACTGTTAATCCATCTCATTGGGGGTCTTCCTATTTTAAATGACCCTATACTTTATGAAGCATGATGTTCAAGACCCTCTACCAAGTATGATCTCCTTCTCCTGGGATTGATCCTATGCTAACATGTCCAAAGTACATGGCAAGAAATCTCACTCCCCACTGCCACGTCTAAGGAGCATTCTGGCTGCACAGACACATCTGTTCATTTTCCAAACCTCCATGGTACTTTCAATGTCTTTCACAGCACCATAATCCAAGGCATTGATTTTTCTTTTTTGACCATTCTTAATCCTCGTCCACCTTGACATGCAAATAGGCAACTGATAACACTATGGCTGAGGCCACACTCACCTTAGTCCTCAAAGTGACATTTTGGCATTTTGACACTTTAAAGGGGTCTTCTGCAGAACACTTGCCCAATGCGGGATGCACCGCTTGATTTCTTGTTGCCATCATGACTACTGTTTGTGGATCTCAGTACAAGGAAGCCCGGGACTACTTCAGCAGTGTGACAAATGCTGTTCTGAAGAAAATGCTTATTTGAAAACACACCCCAAGCCTTGTTTCTCTATACCAAGGAAATACTCCTTGGGAAAGGTTGAAGGTGATTGGATATTTTTTGTACATTCAGGTCACCTTGTCCCCTCAGCTCTCACCTAACCTTTTGGGAAACTCACTATTGTGATATTTTCTTCCTTAGAATCATGACCTTCTTTCTTTTAAAAAAAATCACTTTATGGGCTGAGCCCCGGTGGCGTAGTGGTTGAGTGCGGGACTGCGGCCCACTGGGTTGCCGGTTCAAATCCAGCAGTGGCTCTCCAGGAGCAAGGCTGGGCCACCCACTCCCACCAAAGGGCAGTGATGCCTCAAAAAAAACACTAAAAAATAAAAATAAATAAAAAATTTTAAAAATCACTTTATTGGGGGTTTGTACAACTCTTATCACAATCCATACATCCATCATGGACCATTCAAGACCTTTCACACACAACCCTGTGGGTGTCTGGGACAAAAACAATCCCTCCAAACTCTCTGCGGCCTAAGTCCATTAGTATATTCAGATCAAACTTTTTTTTTTTTAATGACCAGTGTGAAACTGTTCAGGGTCTGGCAGCGACCTTAGGAAAGAACCAATGACGGTGACAATGGCCAGCGGGCCAGCAGAACCTGGTCCAGGTGCCTCTGCTTAGGTTGTTTCCTGACTGCACCCTGATGCCCCGGGAGATGCCTGGGGCCTTAGGAATTTCTGGGCGTCGTTCCTTCAGGACCCGGACCAAGTCTTTGGTCCTGGGAGTCTAGTGGCGGCCCTGGCATGCTAAGTGGGCAGCACTGGATCGCCTTTGTTTCTCGTGGCCATCTCAAAGAATCCTGCTTCCCTCTGAATCTTAATGGGCGCCTGCTCCCCCCGCTCCGGCTTGGCCCCCAAGTCCAGGACGGCGCCCCAGTCTTGACCCAGTGAGGTGTCCTCGGACATCTGGGGGTCTGGGTGCAGGGGACGGACGGAGCCCAGCCTGGCCGGGAGGGAGGGCTGTGCCCGAAGTGCCCAGCCTGGGCAGGTCGAAGGAAGCGCGTGAGCGGGTCCACGGGAGCCGGCCCCTCGCCTGCTTCCCCAGGCCTGCTGGGCCGCCCCCTCCAGCCCCTGTCCCCCAACTCCGGGGTCCGGCCACCCGCAGCCCCAAGTCTCGCGGTGCTACGGCTCGGACCGGGCAGGAGCGGACCCCCGGCTTCCGAGCGGCGCGGGTGGAGCGCCCCCCGCCGCGCGACAAAGGAGGCGGCGGGGAAGGCGCGGGAGGAGGAGGAGGAGGAGGAGAGAGGGAGAAAGAGAGGCGGGGCGGCAGCCCGGGGAGCGCGGAGGCAGCAGCGGCCGCGCCGTCCTTTGTGTGCGGCCGCGGCGCCTGGGCTTGGGCCTGCGCCGGCCGCGCCTGGCCCCGGGGGCGCCCGGCTCCGCGCCCCGCCCGCACCCCGCCGGCGCGCGCCCAGCCTCCCCGGGCAAGATGGCAACCCCAGCGGCGGTCAACCCTCCGGGTGAGTAGCGACGCCGGCCCCGCCGCCCGGCCGGCCGCCTCCCGCAGGCCCTGCCCCCGGGGGGCCGCCGCGAGCCCGGCGCGGAGGGCGGCGTCCGCCCCTCGGGGCCGGGCGCTCAGCCCCCGGCGGGCTCGGAGAGCGGCTGTCAGCGCGCCGCTGCCTCAGCATCAGCACCGGCGGCAGGCGGCGTCTCCATCCCCATCCGCCTCCGCCTCCGCCCGCGCCCGCAGCCCGCCGGGCGCCTCCCGGGACCCGCGGACCGTGGCGCGCTCGGCTCTGCGGCGAACGCGAGCCGGGAGCGGGCGGCTGCGGGGATCCGAGACCACCTCGGGGGGCTCCACCCCACGCCTTTTCCTCTTCCGGCCGCCGCCCGGGTGGCAGCTGGAGCCCTGTGGGTCTCCGTGGGCGGCCGGGTGCCGCGCGCGCGCCAGACGGAGGGGGAAAAGTCTGAAGTTAGCATTCAACAGGGCACAACTCCGCAGATCCTCGCCTCCCCGCCTTCTCCCCGGTCCCCGCGTCGGTCCGGGGCACCCTGGGCGCCCGCTGGGTGAGCATCCTGGTTGTTGAGGCACAGCCTGCTTTGACTGCTGGGGGCATCCCTCCCGGGGTTGCCCAAGTCACGTCCTTGCTTTCGGGAGGTGGAACTGTGACATCTGCTCCCATTGCCTTCGTTTTTTGAGAACCAAAAGGGTTCCCAAGGAAGGGGACTTGTCGACCTATTTTTGAATGGTAGGCGGGAGGGTTGCCTTCTTGCAGGGCACCCCAAGGTGTGACAGGGACAGGACTCAGCAAGTTTGGGTGCTGTGCAGTGACTGCTGCAGGTCTTACACAGAAAGCTGGGAGGGTCAGTCAGACAGAGGCTAGTTGTTGGGATGGCTAGAGGGAGGTCTTTGTTGGGGGAAGGGCTTCAAGTCAGTTCACTCTTCCTCTTCTTCCAGTGAGCATCTGCACTTCCACCCCAGATATACTGTGACAGGATCCTCAGGCAAGGGTAGCCATAAGACTCTTAGGGACAAGGTGTGGCAGGAGGATAGTCCCCCTGCCTCGCAAGTGTCATCAGAGTAGGGAAGGACCCTTACATTTGAGACCTTTTTTGGAGAGTGCCTAGTTTCTGCCCCCAAAAGAAAATAACAAACAAAAACCCTCACTACCACGGAGCCAGTTCTGACTTACTGCTCAGAACGACCCGGTAGGGCAAAGTAGAACAGGCCCAGTGGGTTTCTGAGACTACGGGAGTAGAACTCCTGGTCTTTCCCTGGGTTACTGAAGGTTTTTTTTTTTTTTTCTGACTGCCGACCTTGTGATTAACAGGCCATCGCTGAATCCGTGGGCCAGCAGGGCTCCTGTTTTGGACACGTTAAGGAGACATTGCAGAACATTAAGCAGAGTCAGGGTCTGGATGGGGCACTGCAGGCTGGAGGGATAGCATAAGTCATGGTGCATTTGGTCGAAGCACGCAGAAGCAGTAATGAGGGATTGGTGCACTGGGGAGCAACAGTACTGTGTATGGATTTGTGAAAACTTGGATTACATGTGGACTTGGGGACACTTCGAACGAGGGCTGAGAAGTAGGGACTCGCCCTCCACGTGCTGGGAAAGCCTACCGCGCTTTTCAAGAAGAAAGTCACGTGACTGTTGTTCTTCTGCATGGTTAATTTGTTCGCCGTGTGGAGGAGGGAGCAAGACGGGAGTGCGAGAGGCCAGGCTGACATGAGAAGGGGGTTGGGAGATCAGTGTTTGCTTTGGTGGCCGGCTGAGACCAGAAGGGAGGAAGGAAGAGCCACTGGACAGAGGATTTACATTTTCACCCCAGCTACACTGAGTCATTGGACAGGTGTAGGAGTTCAGACTTGGCAGCTGAGTGGGTTTAGGGTAGGAGGAAGGAAGATAGAGAGGTGAGGTGTCCATGGAGACACAGAAGTGCCAGGCCAGAGTCACGCTAAGGAAGGAGGTTCCAGGAGTAAGGGGCCTGGACGAGTGGGTCTGAACACGGACATGGAACAGAGCTGGGGGGAAAGGAGAAGGGCCACGTACCTTGGCACAGAAGCCTGCAATTTCAACCCACTCCACAACCGCCCCAAACCAGACCAACCCAGTCATCCCTACCTGAACCGCCCATCCCAATCAAGCTGACTGTTAAGCATCACTGACATAAAAGGAAAAAAGCGGGGGGGAGCAAATTGATCTAATGAAATGCCATTAGATTAGAACAAGCTAAATAGTTAAATTAAGCTGTTTTCAGTCTCACTCTAATACATAGGTTAAGATGAGGAACTGGAATAAAAACCGCAGAGGTAACTCATTGATTGCTACATCCCTGATTTAGCTCATGAGCTAAATCATGACATTGCTTCATGAGCTGTGAATAAGTGTGGGCAGCTTCCTGGCTGGTGGTGCGGAGCGCCTGGGCACCTGTGTCTGCACCATGGGATAAATGAATGACGCGAGTGCGGGGCGTACTTGCGAGTCCCTGGCCTGCTTGGCAGACACAGTGGCCGCTGTGCCTTTTCTCCGTTGGTGGAGGTAACCAGAGGTCTTGAGCATGGTGGGCGTTTTTTCAAATACTCCATTGTGTAGTTGCTTGGAGCGATCACCTCTCCTCTTAGCCCTCTGTTGGTCAGGGTGTGCTTACGCCATCTGAACCTTTCACTTCTTTGCGTGAGAAGGTTTCAGCTTAAGGGCTATGACTGAAGGTTTAAACCTCAGAGAGAGATTTTTAGCTTCCACAGGCAATTTACAACAAAAAGAGGCCGCCAAGCAGGCCAACTTGTCAACGTGAGCCTCCCTCTCGTGGGCAGGAGTCCGGGGTTGTTTCCTTTGAAAGCCTCCCCTCACCTTACCCATCTCCTGAAACGCCATTGCCTGGCAAAGAGAAAGAGCTTGGTAAACAGGGCCAGATGGACAGAGAGATGTTAAG
Organism: Nesogale talazaci; assembly: GCA_004026705.1. Lineage (NCBI taxonomy): Eukaryota > Metazoa > Chordata > Mammalia > Afrosoricida > Tenrecidae > Nesogale > Nesogale talazaci. The sequence goes on from PVJH01030918.1 coordinate 21,720, forward strand.
AATCATTCCTGTTGCCAATCTGTGTCCAGGGTGCAAAGGTCACAGTGTGTCCACCCGTCACCCTGATATTTATTTCCCCATTTTCCAGATGAGCTGCCGCAGACACACGGCAATCACATTTCTCAGTGATCTCAGTGATGTCGAGTGGGGGCTCTTGGGATCTAGATTAATGGCAGATAATGTGTGTGTGTGTGTGTGTGTGTGTGTGTGTGTTTATTTTCTCCCGATACTCCATTGATATGAGCCAGGGTCAAATTCCAGTCTACCCCTGCTAGATCCTCTAGTTTGGATTCTGTCAGCTCCTCTAGCTGAAGAGAGGTTTCAGAAGAAAAAGAGCCTGGCCCCCCAGGTGGGTGGATGGCTCCATTGTCCCGCATGGAGTTGCAGTCCCTTTTGACCTGTGACATCAGCCTTCATTCTGGGTTCTTTCCAGTTCCTGCACGAGTCACTGGCAATGTTGAATTGGCTGATTTTCCTTCCTTTCCAGCCTGTGACATTCATCCTTGAGACTAGACGACTGAGTCCTAGAGTCTTCTGTCACAAGCCTGTGGATTATTAATTTCTCCACCTTTTAGGGTGATATTTTAGCATATTGACAGCTGAAACAGTGCCATTAAACCAGTTTGTCTTTTGAAATTCAAGCATGAGGGAATGAGATACAACTTCAGACTAATAATCAGGCTGATAATCATTAGGAATTGTGCATTCTCTGGACAACCTCTAAAATGAGTAATTGCTGAGAAATTAACAAGGCTTGCATATTTTAAAGGCATTCAAAAGGACTGTCTTAAGACATTAAGAATTTCTTTTATTTTCCCTGAAATCAATGACTAGACTTCCTTCTGGGTTTCTGGTTGTTGGTATTTTAATTTAGAACTGATCGTTTCATACAGAAAGGTTGCCTGAGCAAACTCCCTTAGACGCAGGGCTATTTGGGCTGGTTCAGCCAGCATGTTGAACATGTCTGATGTGCCAAGCACTTTTCTGGGTGCAGGGGTCATGCAGAGATAAGGGGCAAACTGACCTCGGCGAGTTCAGGGTCTGAGAGGGGAGACATAAGTGGGTTAACTTTACAAGCACAAGATAACATGAGATTAATGTGATTGTTTTTGGTAGACGCCATCCACTCAGAGCAAGACTGTCACTCTTTATGGGAGCAGACAGCCTCATCTTTCCTCCGTGCTGCTGCTAGGGGGTTTGAACCACTGACACTGAGGTTAGCCCTGTAATGCCTAATTTCCGGTGCCACCCGTGGTCTTACATTGAAACAAAAGCAATCCAAAAAACTCCCCGGAAACCTACCGCCATCGAGTTGCTGCAGAGTCATTGCGACCCTGGAGGACAGGGTGGAATTGCCCCTGTGGACTTCCAAGATTATAACTCTTGGGAGGAGTAAGTCTCATCTTTCTCCCAAAAAGCCGCTGATGGTTTCTGACTGAGGACCTTTTGGTGATCAGCCCAGTGCCTAATCACTCCATCACCAGGAACCTGTAAAATTGGGTAGGCACCCTCCTATCCCCACTCTCATCAATAAAATGCACAGCACAGTAATCAACATGGGGACATGGATGGTTTCCTGGGTTTCCTGGTAGCATTCTTGCTTTCCATGCATGAGACCTGGACTTGATTTTTGGCCAATCTGTATAAGTGAAGGTTTGCATGCTTCTATGATGCTGAACAGGCTTTAGCAGAGCTTCCCTATCAAGATAGACTAGACAGAGAGAGGCCTAGTGATCTTCCACATATCTTCCAAATAGGACAAAACCTTATTGACTGTAGTGGTTGGACACATAACTGATTATGGGGTTGGTGCAGGTCTGGCACTCTGTACCTTGAGTTGGGGGCTGGCTTGTTGGCAGTCACAAGCACTTGTAAACGCATAATTCCTTTTTTTTTTTAACAGTTCTATTGACATTTAATCCACATATCCCACAACAAGAAGAGTTGTGCCATCATCACATAATTAAGGCAATGCCCTCAAGGTGGAATTGAACAGGGACATGTTATTGTTAAATACCAGTGACTCGGGTCTGTCTCACAGCACCCCCAACAACACGAGAAAGCACTGCCTAGTCTTGTGTCATCCTCACAGTTGTTAGGGTTGAGCCCATTGCTGGGGCCATGCTGTCAATCATCTCATTGTGGGCCATCTTCTTTTGCACCAACTCTTGGCTTCCCCAAGCATGCTGTCCCTGCTCCAGGGACTGTTTCTGCCTAACAACATGACCAAACTGTATGAGGTGAAGTCTTGCCCTGCTTACTTTTAAGGAGAAGTTTGACTCTACCTCTTCAAAAGACCTGTTTGTTCATTTTTCTGGCAGTTCATGGTAATATTCCATTTTCTTCACCAATACTACAATTCAAATGCTTCAATTTGTCTTTGGTTTTCCTTAGTTAGTATCCAACTTTCCCATGCTTTTAAAGTGATTGAAAATACCGTAGCTTCAGTCAAGGAGTTCTTAGTGCTCAACCGACCTCTTTGGTCCTTAACATTGTAAAGAGAGCTGTTTGAGCAGATCTGCCCAACATACTACTATATCACTTGATTTCTTTTTTTAAAAAAATAATTTTATTGGTGCTCCTACAGCTATTATAATATTCA
>PVJH01030919.1:0-24278 GCA_004026705.1 Nesogale talazaci
CACTCACCTGTCTGGAATCAAGTTAGGCTTATTGGAGACACATTCAGAGACCAACATCACTAAATGCCCGATTAATTTTCTAAACTCAGTGCTCCCCACTCAAGCCTGAGTCACAATCACCCCAGATGGTAGCACACATCCTGATCTCTCTCCTCGAAGCAGCTGGTAGACCTGAACCGCTGGCCTTGTTGTTACCAGCCCAAAGTCTACCCTGGGCACCACTGGAGCTTAAATTGATAAAAGGTAAATGATAGAGAGTGGCGCCCGTGTGGCCTAGTGGTTATGCACTGAGCTTCGAACTGCCAGGTCAGCAGTTGGAAACCACCTCCACTGACACTTTCGGAACTCACAGGAGCCGTTCTGTGCGCTGGCATTGACTCGATGCCAGTGAGTATGGCTTGGCGAAGGATAAAGAAATGCTTTGTGCTCTTGCTCCTTCTCGTCAAGGCACTCCTGAATTCTGGTGACAGTGCAGGCACAGCAGGAAGAGGGCATTGGGATCCATGAGGTTCACGTTGGAGATTGTTGTAAGTAGATCCCCTGGCTGGTCCTTCTAGTCCGTAGGGACGGGGAGGCTGTGCTGAAACTTGCTCAGCATCACAGCTCTGCACCAGAGGCCCTGGGAAGGCGGGTGGTGACTGTAAGGAGTCACAACAAAGAAGAGACCGAACCACGATTGCTCCACAAAGCACTTGAACATATGAAAGAATAATAATAATAAAAATAAATTAATAATGTGAATTAAAATATATGGCAGGAGTTCCCGGGGGAGACGGCGAAACACCCAGGGGTAACATACTAGACCGTTGACCAAAATAGTGAAAAGTTGAGCCTCTCCAGAAGTGACTCCAAGAAAGACCCAGTGACCCCTTTCTGGAAAACCAGCCAGGAAAAATGCTATGAAGCACACAGCTCTGTTCAAGTTCATCATGAGTCTCAGTTGGTTCTAAATGTTGTGCACTGTTTTGTTTGCATTCTCTTGTTCATCCCTCACGGCAGCTGTGTGTGGACATGAATATGCCCTATTTTCACTTGAGGAACTAGAAGTCTAAGGCTTGAAGATGCTACATCACCTGCTTAAGGTCCGAGAGCAAGAGGGCAGAAGAGCAAGAGTTCTGGAATCCAGATTAATAGCAGGAACCAGACTCAGTGATCCTTGTATATTTATGAAGAGTAGGTGCTAGAGTTCGTACTACTGCTATCTAATTTCTCAACTAATGACATTCTGCAGTAGTACAGCCTCCCTTCACTCACCATTTGCCCACAAACCTAAGCAAGGCTATCCACTTAGGAAGGGGCGGGGTGGCTTTTAAGCAAGGTCTGCCCAGGGCTGGGCATTGGAATGGAATGGGCGTGGGAAGGACATTAGCGAGAATGTATGCAGAAGAGCTCTAAGTGCTGGCATTAGCTCCTGGCCACCCCTCGATTCCATGAATGCCCATCTAGGGTAGTGTCTTTACGAGGAAACCCTCCAGTTGGGAGAGCATGTGCATGGGGACCCATCGCTGCTGCTCCCCTGATCGCTGAGCTAAGTCTTACGACATTCAAGGGGTGGTCACCCAGGCGCCTGCTCCTCCACAAGCCTCAAGCACAAATGCATTTAGCATCTCACTAATAGGGGAGAGATTTCACAAGACTGCCATTGTAGGGAGGTGCTTTGAAGCAGCAATTCCAGTCTAAGGCAGCTCCCTGTTGGACTGAATCAGGGATCAAAAAGAAGTACAAACCCCACCCACTGTCACTTTGTTGCCATTGTCGCTGTTGCCGTCACTGTCAGGTGCCATTGCGGTGGTTCCGATCAAGGGCGACCCAATGTGCAACGGAACGAAACATGGCCCACTTCAGCACTGTCCTCACCATCTTTGCTAAGGCTGAGTCCATTGTTGCAGCCACTGTCTCAGTCCATCTCATTGCAGGCCTTTCTCTTTATTGCCGCCCAGGGACTTTACAAAGCACGATGCCTGGACTCAGCAACCCGATAGGACAGAGCAGAAACTCTCCCTACGTATTCCGAGACAGTAGAACTTTATAGTAGCAGACAGTCTCCCCTTTCTCCCATAGATCAACCCGTGGGTTTGAAGGGCTGAGTGTGCAGTTAGTCATCCAATGCTTATTGGACAGCCCCATCAGGGCTCCTTCCATCGGTGGGGGGTGGGGGGTGGGGGGTGGGGAGGAGCATGCAGCTTACTGAGCACTGAGCCAAGATCTTTTTGTTTGGATTCAGAACTCACCCATCCCAGTGTGTTATCCCAACTCAAAACCACTACTCCATCAAATCTCCTATAGAACAGGGCAGAATTTTTAACATGTGTTCCTTTTTTCTTTCTTTCTTTCTTTTTTTTTGTGGCATCACTGCCCTGGTGGGAATAGCAAGCCCAGCCTTGCTGCTGGATTTGAACTGTCAACACTGTGGGCCGCAGTCCCACGAACTACCACTAAGCCACCAGGGCTCAGCCCACATGCGTTCCTTTTATGGTAGACACACCTCCTAATATGTCCAAGCTGCTTTCAAGACCTTAACTCCAATGGCTGCTTCTATCAGATGGCATAGCACTCAGACACGAAGGTACCGCTTCGTCCTCTTAATAACTTAGAAGTGACTGAGCTATCAAATTCCAAAGAGAGCCGCCCCTTTCTAAAACTTGGTGGGAGCATTTGCTTGGCAGCAGGGGGCTATCAAGTATAAGTGAGTACCATTCTAAGGGATGGTTCCAAACTCAAATGATAAGGGAGGGTGAACCTTAGGAAGAGTTTTGCTTACTGTAAGATGGCCTCAAAGCAAAAAACACTTAAAGGTGTGAACCCTTTGAGTTGTTGTCAGGGGAGGAAGGACAGAGATACATCTCTGGCCAGCTTTACAGGTAACCAGCAGTTTTTCCACCCACTCAATAAGGTGAAGTGGGGCGAAAGGCAATAAGCATCAAGGTAGGAGAAGAAAGCCTGAGCTTGAACTTCTGGGCTTGTTTCTTATTGTCACTTAACGTCTCGGAGTCACTGCCTCCTCAGCTGTAACTTGGAAGTAATCACATGTAGTTTAGTTTGGTCCCTGAAACAAGAAGGGGGAAAAACAACCCAAATCATAGCCGTGGGGTTGGTTTGGATGGACAGGAGCCTTTGCAGACAGAGTGGAACTACTCCTGAGAAGCGGCTGGTGAGTTTGAGTGCCTTGCCTTTAGGTTAGTGTAAAAAACTACTCAGCCCACCACACCGTCCCCAAAACACAATGCCACTGAGTTGATTCTAACCGATAGCCAATTCACTATAGTCCAGCTGATTCTGATTTATGGGATCCCTGTAGAACATGGTAGACATACCCCGGGATGTTTCTGATGCTGTAACTCTTTAAGCGAATAGAGAGCCCAGTCTTTTGCCCACAGAGTAGTTGGTGGTTTGGAACTGCTACCTCGTGGTTAGCAGTCCAACTCATAACCACTACTCCACCAACATTCCTCAAAGACAGAATAGAATTATTTATTTAGAGTTTTCCAAGGCAGTAGCTCTTGTGGAGAGCAGACAGCCTTACAGGTCACCTTAAGAGCAGCTGGGAGATTTGAACCACTGACCTTAGTGTTAGCGGTCTAAAGCTTACCCTACAGCACCTTTGGGATTCCTTAAAAAAAAAAAAGGAATCAAAGAGGTGATTAATTTAGCAGTGCCAAGCACAGAGTAATTGCTTAAGTAACAATTATGGTTGTTTTCATTTCTCCTACTAAGTAGCTTAGATGTGAATTAGCTTCCAAATCAATCAAGCTTTGAGGATGAAGGGATATTCTATCTCTATTAAGGGTTGTTGAAGTATCCCACAAAAGAAAAACCATGTCAGGCTGTGAATTTACTTCGTCACTTGATTGAGGACTCAAAATATAATTACTAGATACATTTTGAACAAAGTTGACAGTTTTTCTTTGATCCATGTACACGTGTAAAATGAGAAGATGAACAGGTGTATATTCCTATGCAATTACTTTATATATGTATCTGTACAAATATTAGTATAGATACATGAAGAAGAACCAGGCATTCAGGACTAGAGGTAAACTGATAACAATCTGCAATATGCAGATGACACAAAATTTCTTGCTGCAAGCACAACTGGAAGCACTTGCTAATGAAGAACAAAGTTTGCAGCATTCAGTATAGATTGCAACTCAATACAAAACCAACTCAAATCTTCACAACTGGTCTAGAGGACCACAGCGTGACCCACAGAGGAACAATGAAAATTATCAATGATTTCATCCTGCTGGGGTCACCAGTCAATGATTACAGAAGCAGCGGATGCATGAAATCTGGTAATCTGCTGTCAACATGTTAAATAGCAAGGGTGTCCCTTTGAAGACGAAAGGGCACTGGACCCAAGCCATGATGTTTCAATTGCCTCACATGTATATGAAAGTTGGATGTTAAATAAGGTTGGCTAGGGAAGAATTTTATGCATTGAGATTATGTTGTTGATAAGGAATTTTTAATGTACTATACATCTGTATATAAGCCAAGTTTTTCACAATAGTTTTAATGCAGTTTTAGGTGCCTCTGCTGATATTCGAGTCAGCTTACACTGGCGTATATACAATACATAGGCTGGCAGTAAAACAAACAAATCTATCTTAGGAAAAGTACAGACAGAATGCTCAGTAGAAGCCACAGTGGTAATTCTTTGTGGTGATAAATTAGAGGGTCTGTGAAAAAGAAGACTCTCAATACATGGATTGACCCAACTGCAATAATGGCCTGAAACCTGACAAGAATTGTGAGGATGGACCAGGACTGGGCAGTTTTTCTTTCTGTTGTACATAGGGCCTCTATGAATTGGAACCAACTGCACGGGACTTAACAGCAACAAGAGCATGTCTAGATAGATAGCTAGAGATAGAGACATAAATAGATGGCATGTATTATATACATGTACACGCATTTATGGAGATAAATATGTATCTGCATATTTAAATATATAAAGATATATATATATATAGCATGCTTGTATATACTATATATATGTATATATATTCATGAAGGAGATGATCAGATATGTCAGGGTTTTGTTAGATCTGGTTTCTACAATCCCTTGTATTGCACCAAGACTGAAGAATGTGGTTCATTTGAGGTAACGGCTGGCTCACTTGCTCACCAACTGTCATCCAGTGGATTCCAGGGCATCATGGTCCTAGGACAATCCCAGAGGGCAGAGTTGAACAGCCCCTTGGGGTTCCACAGACTGAATCTTTACAGGAGCATAACTCCTTATCTTTGTTCCTCATACTGGCTGGTATTTTCTGGTAACCTTGCAATAGGTAACCCACTATGGCACGAAGGCTCTTTAAAAGGCTCAAAAGCTCATTCAAAAGCTCAAATAACTGCTGTTTTACAGGTGAAGCTGAAGCCACATGTGGCACAGAGAGGTGATGAGAATCAGGGAGGTCTCTGAAAAATGGGTACTCCATGTGGAGGCAGCCTTCACTCAGATCCAGGCAATGGGAAACACATGGTAAGAGAGAGTGCAATATTGACTTAGGCTATTATTTTGTGTCTTGTTTAAGTTGGCTTGTTGGATTTTCTAGTTACTTCACTTTCTGTCTCCTCCCTCTCCCCACTTTGGTTCAAACTGCTATTGAGTGCATCATAACTCAAAGAACAATGTAGAACTGCCCCTGTGGGTTTCCAAGACTAAAATCATGATGGGAGTAGCAAGCCTTAAACTTCTCCCAAGGGTCAGTTGGTGGTTTTGAACCGCTAACTTTGGCAGTGGTTGGCAGTGCAACCTGCAACTCACTATACCATTTCATTAGAAACCATGAAAGTGTGCTTATCAGTTGATTCAAAACACTGAGTTGCCAACCAAATGTGTCTTTCAATCAGCATGTGTTTATCTGGCTAGAAGTTATTGGTTTGAACCACACAAATTCTATTCACCAAGCTTTACCATATTTTCAAGTCAAGTCCTATTTTCAAGTCATAACTTTCAAGTCAACACACACAAACACAAACAACACACACACACACAACTCACCCTCCTCTAAGAAAGAAGAGTGGAAATGACACAACTAGGCAGCAATTTCATTGATGCAAGCAGAGAGAAAAGTCAGGGGAGACTGGGAAATAAGAAACAACTATCTGGTGTGAGGAAGGGCTGGAATTATGGGATCTAGTTAATGAAAACTGACTCCAGAGGCCATTGTGAATCTTGATTTCATTCTGTTGGGAAAATGTGATAGCAATGGGAGGGGATCGCTGACTGTATGGAGAGTGGAGTCAAGTAAGAAAAGCTGTGATCTGCCTGCTGTCAGATGGTGCACTGAGGACTGAGCTGAGTAGAGACATATTCCATGACTTTCTATGACTTTCTGTATGTTGATTTCCTATATGAGCTTCGTCCTACACTCACCCACCCACGGTTCCTTGCCTAGCAACCTGCATCAAGAGGAGGGACACCCATGTGTTTGTTGAGGGTCACATCTCTGCCAAGCTTTCCTGCTATTTTTTTCATTGCTGTTATTGGTGTTAAGGATCCCTATGGCCTCAGTGTGGGAAACATACTGGACTGCTAACTGCAAATTGGGGAGTTCAACCCCACCAGGCACTCTACAGTATAAAGGGAACGCTGTCTGCTTCCATAAAGATTTACAGCTCCAGAAATCTTGTATAGACCTGCAGTGAGTCAAAAATGATTCAATGGCATGAGATTGGTCCTGAGATGTGGTTACTGTCAAGTCATTCCTGAACCATGATGACACCATGCACCACAGAGCAAAATCCTGCCCATCTGAAAATGACCATGGTGACACCACATGTGTCAGAGTAGAAATGTGATTCATGAGGTTTTTAATGGCTATTGCTTGTTCACAAGTAGGTAGTGAGAGTTTCTGCCACCGTGCTTCTGAGTGCCTCTCAAATTATTTGGACCAAACAAGGACTCCAAAGCTCATACTGCACATCTGCCTGGGCCTGGAGACTGTGATCTTAAGGACAAAGACCAAGATTCCTTCATCTTTGTGCCTCTGTGTGGCAAGCTCAATGTCTGACAAATGTGGACAATCAAACCATGATGGATGAATGCAAGAAGAAATGTTCATCAAACTGTGCTGTTTGCTGTATACCAAGAGGGACCACTAGATCAATCTGAAAAGCTGGATATGAATGCAGCTCTGCTTTCTAATAGGAGATAGGCCTTAGAGAACTGTTATGGACAGATTTTACTTTCACGGGATCTGACAACCCCTTCTGCCACTGTTCTCTGGGATGTGGGAGAGAAGACCATTCCGTCTTAATTCTGAATTCTGGCTACAGATTCCCCTCAAGAAGGATACACAAATTTTGGAAATTATACCTATTTGAAGTAAAGAAGTTCTGCCTGGTGATTAATACTTTGAAATTTGTCATTAACCTGCCTAGATAGATTTTATATTCATAACTTGTATCTTATGACTTTTGTCTATGGTTAAGATTTTCAGCAGCTTCTTACTCTGAGTCCTTCTTTGCTCTCTGGTCTTAGTCTGGAAGCTCTAATGAAACCTGTTTAGCTGATCAGCTTGAGTGATGCTCTTCATGGCATTTGAAATACCAGTGACATAGCTTCCAGCATCACAGCAACATCCAAGTCACCACAGTACAATAAAATGATAGATGAGTGACGGTATTCTGCTTCAGGAAAGCTTTCCAATCTTGAGATATCTGTGAGGCAGTTCTATTCTGTCCCACAGCATCGAGATGAGTTGAAATCTTGCCAGCAGTCCGTCTAGGGAGACATGTCCTTTCTTGTATAAACTTTCCATTTTTGCTGAGTGTAGAAACCTTTGGCAGTTCCTTGTGGGCTTATGGATGAGTGGAGATTTTGGAGAGCACAAGTAAAAAAGACTGGATGAGGGGAAACTGGGATTAGATATTTGTGTCTCCTTTTCTAGCTCTCCCTGTTTCTCCCTCACCCAAACCATGGTATTCACCATTGCATTCACGCTTACATAGATGAAAGTTGCACATTGAATATGGAAGACCATAGGAAAGTCGGTGCATTGGGATTATGGTGCTGGGAAAGAATCCTGAAAGCACCATGGACTGTTAAAAGGACAAACAAACCTGTCTTGGAAGAAGTAAGACCAGAGTGCTCCTTAGAGGCAAGGATGGCAAGACTTCATCATACATACTTGGGACATATTGTGAGGAGAGATCAGTTCCTGGAGAAGGACACATGGTTGGGAAAGTGAGAGGGCAGCAAAAAAGAGAGACAATGAGCTGCATTGACACAGTGGCTGCATCGATGGGCTCAGGCACAGGAACAATTGCCAGGATGGTATAGGACCATGCCGCGTTCATTCTCCTGAACATGGAGTCTGTGTGAGTCTGGGTAGACTAGAGAAGCAAAATTCATAAACATGCAAATGCATATAAGGGAGATGTTTACTTACAAGAGCAATTGCACATGGAGAAAAACCTCCCAACCCAGTCCAGTCCAAGGTGCTAAGTCCGATATGAGCCCAAATATCTGACACCAGTTCATAGAGCCTTCTTCAGACTCACAAACACATGTAATGATGCTGAATGCAAGATGAACACAAGCCAGACGGGTAGAATGTCTTGGATCCAGTGGTGTTGTAAACATCTCAGAGCTGGTAGGGGTCTCCAAGTGGCTCCTCCAGCTTCAGAGCTCTGGTTCCATCATGGAAGGTCTATGTGACTTCTCCTCCAGGATGTCTCACAGGGAGTCAGCCTTATGTCTTGTCAGTAAAGCAGCTCCAAGCACCTAAGTAATGAGTCTCTTACCTCCAAGGGGGAAATACAGCCAGATTTTCCAGAATTCTCATTAGAAATCCATGCCCACACAGAGGTCTCATTGGCTATCTCCAGATTGACAGGCAAGACTACACTCCTACACTCTTAATCCTCAAATTGACACCAGATTATGTTGCCACAGAGTCCCTTTGAGCTGGAACAGACACAATGGCACCTAACCACACAACTTTGATCTTACAACTCATATCTTGAAGCTTGTATCTCACAACTTGGATCATATAACTCATGTTTTATGATACTATATATCTATACTACACCCACCCCATAGTCTTTGCTTTATTAAAGACCACACACTTAACCTCTTATCTCCCCATTCTCCCATCTATCACACAGGAATTATAATACTCATCATGTCATATTGCTTTATTGATTAGGACTGAATATAAGGAAATCACTTGGCAAACAACTTAGCAATGTATATAATTATCACTGTGGTGATATCATAACTCTATATTTCATATCTCTTTGGCAAAAATAGTCAGGTGTTGAGAGTTAAACTGCTTTTTGCTTTGAACTGAGTCCCATTCTAAGGCTATAATGACATGTCCTTTTTGCATCTGACTGTGGCCTTGTTTTGTTGCCAGTGACATGTAATCCTATAAGATACGTTTCATTTCATCCACCTGTAGAATGGGTGGTCAAGGCCAGCCTTGTGTTCCATACAAAGCAAAAACAGAATGAAATCATGTCTTGGAAACTGTGAATTGCTATAGCGATATTATGATTACAGTCTTGAATACTTCAAGAGACAAAGATCCTTAATTAATCTCAGAACATAAGCAAAGTGATCCTTCTAGCCAGGAATCATCCTGAATGCTAAAAATAGACTGTGAACCAAGGAAACCCTCTCAGGGTATCAGAGACAGAAGCTGATCTTCTGCAGGGTTATGAAGCCTTCCCTCCCTCTGTCTTTGTTTTCTACATCTTCCTGCTTTGTGGTTGGTCCATCCTGCTCCAGACATTTCCTTAGGGAACAGCAGTGCTTGGTGAATCGCTAAGATCATCGGATGCTTACAGCTGATGAGTAATTTCTTTTACTACATGGTAGATCTTTGATTCTCATTCTCCACTCCCAGCCAAGTGTGCTTTGGAAAAATACAAGCTCCCAACTACATGGAGAGATTGCTAATGGGAGTGTTCGGAAAAAAAGTGAATTAGAAAATGGGATACAGAGATCCGCTTCCTGTTTGCTTTCATCCAGTCCTGTTTACCTGTGTGCTCCCAACTCTCCACTCAGCCATCAGCCCACAAAATTTTCATATTCAGCAAAAAGGAAAAGCTTATATAAAGAAGGACATGTCTTTCCAGACATTGCTGGCAAGATCCCAACATAGTGAGACCCTACCAGATAGAGTAGAATAGCCTTATAGAGATTTCAAGTCTAAAAATTGTTACTGGATATATACAGACCGATCCATCATTCTTCTGCAGGACCACTGATGGGGTTGAACCACCAACATATCAACTCACAGTCTAGTGGTTAACTACTGCACCACCAGGGCTCTTTGGTTCTTCCGTATGAGGAAAAAATGAGCTAATGTTTAATATTTAAGTTGTCCTATAAAAGGTGAAGTCAGGCTTCCTCTCAAATATTTTTTTCTGGTCTTAATTTCATGGAGCCTAATTGGTGAAATGGCTACATGTTGGGCTGCCAATCAGAAGGTTTTCTACTCCCATAAAGAATTAAAATATTTAAATTCCAGGGTAGGCAGAGCTATAGAGACAGTGTGGGTATAATGGCTTCTTGGGATGTGGAAGGAAATGGGATGTGAATAATGAATATAAAACTCAAAACAAGCTCGCTGCCACTGAGTTCACAAAGGCTTCTAGCAACCAGATAGAAATGCCCCTGTGGATTTCCAAGACCCTAACTCTGCCAGTGTTTACTTCTGTTGTGCATAGGATCAACATGTGTCAGAACCTCCTTCGTGATACCCAATAACAACAACCACTGTCTAGAGCGCCTCGAGCTTTCTTTGGGGAGGAGTGAAGTTAAAGATGGGGCAGGCACAAATGACTGACTAGATATTGGGAGCTTTAATGTCCTGATTTATTCTTTAAGGTGACTATAGCTATCATGGTATATCTGAGTCAAGTTGTAAGTTCTCAGCTGCTAACCAGAGGCTTATGGATTGACTATCCCCAATGGTGCTTTAGGAGTCCTGGCGGTACAGTGGTTACATGTTGGGTTGCTGATCACAGGGTCTGAAGTTCAAAATCACCAGACGCTTCATGGGAGAAACTCACTGCCATCGATTCAGGTTTGATTCATAGGACCATGGGTTTATGGAAGAAAGAGAAGACTTTCTACTCATGGAACAATTTAGAGGCTCAGACACTAACATGGGGCAGTTTTAGCATGGCCTATACTGTCACCATGAGTCAATGGAAATGAGATTGGTCTGGGTTTTGCTTTGTTTGCTTTTTTGAGAAGCTCCTTGGAAAAGAGGCCTCGTGGTCTACTTCTCAAAAAATAACCATTAAAAAACACCCTATGCACAATTCCACTGTGACACAGAGGAGGGCACCATGAGTTTAAATTCCCCTGCAACTAGGTTAGTTTGTTTTCTTACAGACCTCCCCAAGTATCACTGGAGTGCTCCTCTCTCCTTGGTACAGGATGGACAAGGATTCTTGAAGCAAATGACTTAATCAAGGTGAGTCTCTCTATGTGCTCGAATCTCTGTACCTAAACCAAATCACTGTCCTTGCTTTGAGAAATGCTTTTAAACCTCTCCTGGCCTGTTGAAGAGAGAGGAGGATAAAAGACTGCATGGGAATCACTGATAAACTGGTATTGATTTTCACAGATCATCCTTGTCAAAAGGATTTATTGATGTGTCAATGTGTGTTGTTGAGAGGATCAACACAGGATGGCTTTGAAGGATTTATAAGAAACCTACAGGCTTTAATACATTTGGCGGTAAATAACTAACAAGTACTGCATGTATTGATTCTTGTCATGTGGTCAATGCAATCTTTAGCCCACTAATTGTCAGTATTGACAAACAGTTCATGAACTAAATGAGCAGCTGGACATCCTTTCGGAGCAGGGGAGCTTCCAAATGGCATTTTCCTTGCTGTGCTCTGGCTAATGTTCCCAGAGCAGCCTCTTAGGTAATAGAGTCTGGGTGGAGGGAGACATGTGGTAATTAGATCTTCCTTGCTGTCAAATGTTGCTATAATGGGAGAGGGGAGGGAGGGAATTGCTGTGCACCAAACTGGAACCAGGGTCCATGACACACAGTTCCCTCCTTCAAGACCCATCTCAACTACCTCTTCTTAGGAGAAATCTTTCCAAACCACACCACTCATGGAGACTTCTAACTATCCCAAACTGGGTGCTGCTCTTTAATAATTAGTCAAGATTGTCCGAACTCCCACTGAACTCTGATCCAACAATTGTATTCTGAGTAAATCAGAAAAAATAAACACTGAGTAAATTCAGTTTTTTGCTGTGTTTGCTTTCCATTTTTTTAAGTATAAGAATGTCTTAAATGCAAAGGGAAGTTGTGGAGGTGCCAGGGGTTACATTGTGAAGAGGATGAAAATCATTGACATTATCAATAGATTTATGGGCAATAGGTTGGAATAAGGTCCCCAGGGATCCTCAAAGGTCTAGAGCAGTGGTTCTCAACCTTCCTAATGCTATAACTCTTTAACACAGTTCCTCATGTTGTGGTGACCCCCAACTATACAATTATTTTGGTTGTTACTTTACAACTGTAATTTTGCTGTTATGAATCATAATGTAAATATGATATGCAGGATGCATTTTCAATGTTACAAATTGAACATAATTAAACATAATTAAAGCATAGTGATTAATCACAAAACAATATGTAGTTAAATATTGTGAAATATTTATGTCATTTCTGAGGGTCTTAGGTGACCACTGTGAAAGGACTGTTTGATCCCCAAAGGGGTCATAGCCCACAGGTTAAGAACCACTGGTCTAGAGGCTCCAGGAACCCCACCCATGAGGAGTCCACTATATGGGATTGCACTTTCATTACCACTTACTTAGCTATCTTACCTCAAGGAAGTTACTTCACCTTTCAGTTCGCCATTCTTAAAATCAGAATGTTAAAAAAAAAATAAAGGAAGGTTGTTGAGTCTTTTCACCATATTTATTCAATCTTTGAGTGAGAGAGGAGTTCATAAGATGGAGAAGGCTCAATATTTATTTACTCAATCTGTATGCTAAGGGAATAATTCAAGATGCTGGCCTACGTGAAGAAGAATGTGGCAAAAGGGTAAAACAAAAAAATCATTAATAGTCTTGTTTGCTGAAAATGATGAGAACTTTAAGAACTTACTGATTCAGATGACAATTTTCAGTAGAAATGACAATTTAATATAAAGGAAACAAAAATTGTCAGAACCAGACCAGTAAACGGCATCATATCCAGTGAAGAAAAGATCATCAAGAACTTAATTTTTCTTAGTTCCACAACCAATGTCCACAGAAGTGGAAATCAAATGATGAATTGCATGGGACAAAAATACTGCAGAAACTCTCTTTAAAGAGTAAAAGAGCAACCATGTCACTTGGAGGACTGACAGGTGCCTAATCTGAGCCACGGCATTATCAATTCCTGCAGTTGCATGCTGCACAATCAATTAAAAAGACAAAAGAAGAATTGATTCATTTGAAGTATGGTGTGGGTAAAGAACATTAACCATACCAGGGACTTCCAGAAGAACAAACAAATGGAAGATGAAGTACAACCAGGATGTTCCTTGGAAGCAAGGATGTCAACACTTCATCTCATGGATGTCAAACATGTCGTCAGGAGGGAACAGTCCCTGAAATAACACTAAGTTTGGTAAAGTAGAAGGTCAGCCATAAAGGTGTCATCAAGAAGATGTCTACAAAAGTAGGCTCAAGCAGTGCTGGGCAGTGTTTCGGTCTGCTGCACTCAGGGTAGCTAAGAATTGGAGCCAATTCTTTGGCATCTGGCAGTCGCATCAAACTGCCAATCAAAAAGTTGGCAATTCAAACCCACAGCAGCTCCACAGGCGAAAGCGCCGAACAACCGGCTCTTGTAAAGATTCACAAGTTTGTAAGCCCATTAATGCATTTCTACTCTGATTTATAAGGTTGCTCTGAGCTGGGATCAACTCTTTGACACAGAATAACAGTCATGCATCAGAAATGGACTTCTCTGTTCCACAGTTGAGTCGTCAATACCACCAGTCATAGTGCCTTGCCTGCTATAATTGCTGGAGTAATGCTTTGCAGTTAATTGATCATATCTTTGACACTGGTTAAGCCATCTTTAAATCATCTGCTTATTCTCTCTGTAATAAAATATCTAAAATTACTTCTTTCTCCGACAGAGCAGCTGGTGGTTTCAAACTGGTGATCTTCCGGATAACAGTCCAACACTGAACCACTATGCCACCAGGCTCCTCTAAATATTACTTCTTTACTGAACTTTTTGAGTATACTGTTAGGTGCGGTCACGTAAGAGCCAACCTTTATAGGCTCATGTACAATCTAGGGTCACCATGGATTGGAACATACTTGATGGCACCCACCAACAAGTAACAATGTACAACAGAATGAAACACTGTTTAGTCCTGTGCCAGCTTCATCATGGTGGACATGCCATAGTCAATTGTGGCAGTGGCAAGCTTATCAAAGGTTGTTCCCTTTTTCTTTGCCCTTCTACTTTCCGAAGGATGATATCCTTCCCCAGGGACCAGGCTCTGTTGACAACATGTCCAGAATATATGAGATGAAGTCTCACCATTCTCGCTTCTAAGGAGCATCCTGACAGTACTTCTTCCAAAACAGATTTATTGACTAAGGTATTCTTTCTTATTTCACCAATACCACAATGCAAAGGCATCAATTCCTCTTCAGTCTTCCTTATTTATGCCCAGTATTCATATGCACATGTGGCAATTGAAAGAACTAAGACTTGTGTCAGGTGGGCCTCAATGTGACAACCTTGCTCTTCAATAGTTTAAACAGGTCTTGTGCAGTAGATTCATCCAGGGTCATGCACAGTTTTACCTATTGATTATTGCTTCCATGGGCATTGACTATGCAACCATTATGGAGTCATTTCTGACTCATGACATTTTCCGTGGCAGCCTCTTCAGAAGTAGATTTCCAGTATTTTCTTCTGAAGTATTTGTGGATGGAATCAATCTTCTTTTGGTTAGCAACAAAGAGTGTTAAAATGCTCATACCACCCCAAAATTTCTCCTTGCATCTAGTGCAGCTGCAAAACAGACACTCTGCCTCACTGGGGATTGATGTTTTGTTAAGTACCAATAGTAAATGCAAGTAAGCGTGAAAACAGGATATATACATGTATATTTCATCATTGAAGATTTTTTTAACTTGGAAAACTAGCTATCCTGAAGCAAAGAAAAGTATACTATTCTAATGAAAAAAAAATCATTGAAGCTACTCATAGACTTATGAAAAGCTTTCTGATTATTTTGATCAATACTTTTTCTTCTAGACCTCCCCCTAGATCTGCCCCCAATATGTCTTCATCATTATTCTGGGAATGGTAAAACACAGGATTATACTAGATAATCTAAGATGCTACCACTTAAGAAGTGGCCTACAGAGATTTAATTGCACATTGCAAGCCATTCTCTCAGTGTCTTCTGATAATAGAGGTTCAGCCCATCGTCATTCGCCAGGCATCAAGTAGGTGTCTGGAGACAGTGACTGACACTCCTTTGCCAGAGATGTAGCTTCTGAAGGAAGTGACATCCTGTCTGATCTTACAAATGTCTTCAATGTCCAATTATCACCAGCCATTTGGGTGAGTGACAAGATATCAAGGGGAAATTCTTTCCACATCACTTTCTTCTTTTCTCTCTCTCTCTCTCTCTTTTTTTCTCTTAACACACAAAGGGCTATTCACTTTAATCTCAGAAATATGGCACCAACTCTACAGTTGGAGCTAAATTTTTTAAAGTAATATTATTTATCACACTCCCCCAAATCCAAATTCATCACCCTCTTACCAACACGACTACCATTCTTCTTTGACCTATGGTTTAAACCCTTAAGCTAAAACAGCTCTGACACATCACAGAAAGACAAGAGCAAAACCAACCCAACAAGTACAGTAGAGCCAGAAACCAGCAAATCCAAGGTCCAATAGGTTTCTACACAGGTGATGGGAAAATCCTATGCTCTTTGGCTGTCTTTCTTCCCCCAATCTCGTTGAAGTGCCAAGATGGCATTTTCAGATCACTAGCCACTCTGCAGGAGAAAGATGAAGCTTTCTACTCTCCTAGAGAATGCTCCTTACAGACCAGGATGGGACTTTTGCCTCACATCCAGGTTATGAGGAGAGACCTATCCCTGGAGCAGGACATCATGCTTGGTGAGGGAGAGGAACAAAGAAAAAGAGGAAGACTCTCAATGAGGCGGACTGACACACTGGCTGCCATGATGGGCTCAAACGTAAGAGAACTTGTGAAGATGATGCAGGATAGTGCTGTATCTAGATAGCGTCACGAGGAGTCAGAGCTGACTCCGAGACACCACAAAAGAACAAGAAAGCTTTACAGTCTCTGGAACCCACCGGGACTCTTCTACCTTGTCCCAGACAGTTGCAAAAGGTCAGCCTCAACTCCATGGCAGGGAGTGTTTGGGTTTTCTCAGTTGCAAAAACAATGAAAATACAGAAGAAATATTGTTCTTTAGTCTTTGGCTTTAGAAAATAAGTTGACTGTGAGTGAGAATAGGGAAGATTAATTAAAGCGAACCAGGCTAAAAAAATAGCATGATAGTTCATTGTTATGAAAATGCACAGCAGCCATAAGTGTATTCACGAGATGCTTTCTTCCAAAGAACTCTAAATACTATGCCACCATGTCCTCATTAATCTTCCCCCCTCCTCACACTTTGGTAATCTTGGAAGATATTTAAGAAGAAAAATTAGCATTGAAATATTGCCAAAGGAAAACACCAGATGAATGCCGGCATTCTGACTCTTCAGTGTGCCTCAATTTACTTGTTTGTATAAATACATCCATCGTACATAATGCATGTGCATGTTGTGGGGATTGTGAATACACAGAAAGGAAAAGGGAAGGGGGAAAACACATATCTGGAGGGTTCAATAGGATCTTGTTATTAATTACATTTCTTGCGATGGGCTGTATAAATATGAATAGTAAATTTCTTCTTTTTGTTTTTTCAGGAATCATTATGTTTCTTTTTTTAAAAAATTCCTCCAGATTCTGATCCCTAAAACCTAAATAATGGCTTAAATGGACTTTTTTTAAAGGAAAAAAAGTAAAATTGAAATTGACTTGGAATCCTTCATGACAAATTCATCTCAAACAAATAAAGAGTCCCTGAAAAACGGTGACCACTCAGTAAACATGTTAGTATTATTAGTATTATTGCCACTAGCGTGACTCTAACTTTTGGAATATGCAGAATAACAGTGAGAGAAAGTTACCTTCACATTCCCTTTGAAGCCCTGAATATTCAGGTGATACATAAAACTCTCAATTCCATTCAGCAAGTACCAAATGCATCATTAATAATAATCATAAATTCACTGCCATTGTGTCAATTCTGACTCATAGTGATCCTCTTGGACAGTGTAGAACTGGCCCTCGGGGTGACCTCTTGATATGGGTATAACGTCTCATCTCTCTTCTGCAGAGTGGCTGGAAGATTCAAATTATAAACCTTGGGGTGAGCGGGGCAACATGTAATGCACTATACCATCAGTGGTGCTATGGAATCTACCAAAAATCTAAAATGAGATGGCTCTGCATTCATATAGCATGTTCCAGTGACAATGTACTTTTAGATGTGGGCTAGGTGTTGGGCTGCTAAACACAGGTCAGCAGTTCAAGCCCCACACCACCACAGAAGAAAGATGAGGCTGTCTGGTCTGATACCGTGAACAAGCAAACACACACACACACACACAAACTGACTGCCACATAATCACTGCCACGAAATCCATTCTGATGCATAGCAACGCTGAAAGACAAACTAGAACTGCCCCTGGAGGTTTCTAAGACGGTTACTCTTTAATACTCACCTTTCGACCTAAGACTGGCTGGTTTTTTTGAACTGCTAACCTTGTGGTTTGTGGCACGATGTATAACCCACTCCACCACTGAGATTCTTACTGGTGGTGCAGTGGTTAATGGTGTCCTGAAGATTCCATAATTATGAGATAGACTGGGACCTGCAGGGTCAGCAATTCAAACCCACCAGCTGCACATCGGGAGAAAGATGAAGCTATAGACTTCTGTAAAGAGTTACCGTCTTGGAGACCCACAGGACAATTCTACACTGTCCCGGAGCATAGCTATAG
Source organism: Nesogale talazaci (assembly GCA_004026705.1). Classification (NCBI taxonomy): domain Eukaryota; kingdom Metazoa; phylum Chordata; class Mammalia; order Afrosoricida; family Tenrecidae; genus Nesogale; species Nesogale talazaci. The sequence continues at coordinate 18,111 of PVJH01030919.1, forward strand.
GTTGGAATCAACTCAATGACAGTGAGTAAAGACTTACAGTCTTAGAAATTCTAAGGGGTGAAGCTACCACGTCCTTCGGGACCACTATGAGCTTGAATCAAATTGACAGCAGTGGGCTTAGTCTGGCTTGACTTGGCTTAATGACACTTCAAGTGAACCACTGGTGGCACAAGATAAAAATGGTGGCTGCTAAGCAAAAGCTAGGATGAGATTTTACTTATTAACATGGCATGGCGAGGGGGCAGATTCATGGCACGTAACAACAGCAGATGATTCTCTCCAGCCCAGGGAGACAGAGAAGTCAGTAAGACAGCAAGTGAAAGTCACAGAGAATGAAGCCCCCAGGCTTGAGAGAACAAAACAAATTCATAACCCTTCTCCCTTACCACGGAATCATTTGGACTCAGAATGAGCTTCGACACAGGTTTTTCGTGTTTGGGCACACCTCTCCATCTAGGCAATCACTAATGATGCCTTCTTCCTAAATAGCACTTCGGCTTTCTTCTGGGGAATGACCTTGGCTCAATGTGCATGTTTCTGGGAGGCTGTAACCCAAGGCACTTGGAGAAGCTCAGGAAGTCCTAATCACAACTACGGTTTTTCTCTTTCTATCCCAGCACAATAGATGAGGGCAGTTGGATTCTCTCTCCAATGATTTTATATCTTAGATGTCAGGACACAAGATGGAGGGGAAAAACCAGCAGGTTTTAATCCAGTGGATGGATTGGGACTGAATTTGACTCTAATGCCATTTCTGGTCTTTTCACCCTGTGGTCTACTGGTACTCAACTGCCCCAACTCTGATGCTTCATCGAGCCTGTCCATCTTCTGAAAAACCTCTCAACTCCAATAATAAATTATCTTCTTGCTTCAATTACCAAGAGTTGAATTTTGTTGACTGAAACTCAAGAGTTGACACTGAAGCAACTATGTCCCCTTTCTTTTTCTTGGTCATTTAAGCAACAGTGTACTGGGCCAACTAGATAAACAAATCCAGTGACATTTATTTATGTGTAAGAAAGAGCTTTATATCAAAAAGAATCCCAGTCCATAAGTCCCTCTTCAGACTCACACAACCACATGAAGCAGAATTCAGGAAAGTTACAGGTCAGGCATTGCAGTCTCATGGAATCAAGGTCAGAGGAAACATCACAGGGCTCTGGTAGTTTTCAGAGTCAGCCAGCAGGAAGGTGAAGGCAAAGAAGGGTGGGGAGTGGTTTCCCCAAGACTTTCCTTATGAAAAGGCCGCACCAACAAAGAGGGACTGTATTAGTCTGGGTAGACTAGAGAAGTAAACCCATAAACATGCATATGCATATAAGGGAGAGGTTTATATACAAGAGGAATAGAACATTGAGAAAGCATCCCAACCCCATCCAGTCCAAGTCCTATATTAGCCCATATCCCAATACCAATCCATAAGTCCCCTTCAGACTCATGAAGCACATGCAATGACACCAGGACAATCATAGGCCACTGGATGCACACTGTTGTGTATCCAGTAGTGGTAGAAGCATCAGCGCTAGCAGGGGTCTCCCTATAGCTACTCCAGTTTCCAGGACTCAGGGTCTATCAGCATGCTGCCATATATCTTGTCAGGCGCAAAGTCTGCCAGGGACTGAGTCTTATGTCTTGTCAGTAGAGTGTCTCTAAGGGGGAAAAAGACCGTGAGAAGAAGGCCATGCCCACACAGAGATCTCATTGGCTATCTCCAGATTGACAGGATAGACTCCACCCCTACTCCTAATTCTGAAATTGACAAAATTTCATGACTGCTACACGCACTATCAGGCTTTAACCTGATTGGCAGGTTGGATACCACCACTACACTTTTATATATCTTCAAGTTGAATGACCACAAACAGACATATATTAAGAACCATCCATGTGTGAGGGAGAGGTGGCTTTTCTACTACTGTAGAGTTAGTCTTGAAAATGAACATTTTCCCTTGTGCTATAGGTTTGCTACCAATCACCATGCACTCAGTGGCAGTGAGTCTGAGTTTCACATGCTAGGTGTCATGCTTCTAGGAATTCCAGGTGAGAATACAGTCATGTGTCCCTAATATCCATAATGAGTTTGGTAAAACATGATGCTATTATGATTTGAACATTATGCAAATACCATATTATATAAAAACATTCCCAGGATTAAGGGCAAGCTTCATTTTTGTCTGTCTATTTCCCAAGTCAAATTTGCTTTTAAGATAAACAGGTCAGTGAATATCTAGCCTCAGTTAGTCAAACACTGTCTTAGAACAGTATTTAGTATATACTGCATGACAAGGCATGAAATAAAACATTGCCTAATACACTAAAGCATCTTTAACATAACAAAGCAGTCATAATGATAATAATAATGTTTCGTGTGTTTTAGGTGCAGGGAAGCACCTCTTATTATGAACCTTGGGTTTTTAATATACTTGAGTTTGAAGCCACAGACATATCTGCGGTTGAGTCCAGTCCAAATGGACATAGTGCAGCACATAACTGTATAATCAGCACAAAAATATATAAACAGTGAAGTAGAGAGTGAAGTAGAGTGAAGAGGGAGTGAAGTAGAGAGACAGACAGATGATGGGGAGCCCTAATCAGAAGGACAGAACAATAAACCCTCGGTAGCCGACAGACCAGGTCTATCTGCAAAGAGAATTGAAAGCTTCAGGCAGAAGGAAAGACTTCAGCTGGATCCTGAAAAAAATCGGCACAGGATTTGCAACCCAACTGCTTCAAGCACATGGAGTCTAATGCTGGGGAGGAGGAGGAGAAGACAACAACAACAAGTCAAGAAAAAGTATCTATGCTCCCTTCTAAAAGAAATGTATTTCCCTGTAAGAAGCAATGATGATTTACAGAGAAGACGAACATTTAGGGAAATCGTATTCGATGTACTCATTTCATTCATATTAGCATTTGTTCACATCAACCCTGAAAATTAAACAGGAGAGCATACGAACTTCAATAAAAATGTTAATTACAAGTCCACCGCAAAAGTCTTGTGCTTTTCATTACCTTCGTCAGATTTATCAGTGGGATGACACTGGGAAATCCTGCTGAGTTTAGAACTCGGTTTTCTGACTGAAACTGTATTAATAATATGCTAGTCCATACCCTACCCAGTCCAATATTTTAGAATAATTTAAAAATATACATATATAGGGCTGAGCCACGGTGGCATAGTGGTTGTGCGTGGGACTGCGGCCCACTGGGATGGAGGTTCAACTCCAGCAGTCGGGCTGGGCCTCCTACTCCCACCAGAGAGCAGTGATGCTCAAAAAAACAAAACAAAAAAAAATACACACATATAAACAATCCCTGATACAAGAGACACGGAAGAGATAGAGGTTTGAAGTGATAGGAATACAGAGACACTGAGTTGTTTTTATTTGATTCAGAAGAGTTTTCATATGGTTAACAAGATTTCACTAGGGTTTTAAAAACCCTTGCAGTAGTTCCATAATCTCATGTTAACTTGAGGATATTAAGAATGAAAGGGTGGAGTCTAGCCTGTCAGTCAGGTCACAGCCTGACAATGTTTCCTTGTTGGTGTGGCCGTCTCATGAGGATTATGGAAATTTCCTGTTTCTTCTCCTAAGAGGTGGACCACACACTCTCTCCCTGTTTCACATTCCTGATAGCAGTCCATATGCATTCACTGCCCTTGGATCCACAGGAATTCCTACCCACCGGCCAGTGATCTTCCTGCATTTGGCATCACTGCATAGACTATGTGAGTCTGAAGAAGGATTCATGGGGGAATATTGGGATTCTGGGCTAATACTGAACTTATAGACTTGATCTGGACTGGGCTGGGCTGCTTTATTGCTGCATAATTACTTATTGATATACAAGTTCCCTCATTCACAGATCTGAGTGTCAATGAATTTGTTTCTCTAGTCAGCCCAGTCTAACAGATTATATTGAGAACGAATACCTAAGGAAAAGAACACCCAAGCATCTTTATATATGGTTACTGTTCTTGGCTGCTGTCCAGTCCATTCTAACTCCTAGAGACCCCTGTGGCAGAGCAGAGGTGCCCCACAGGGATTTCTTAGCCGTAATCTTATAGAAGCAAATCACCAGGATGGTCTTCAGCAGAACCATTAAGTGAGTTCAAACCACCAAACTTTAAGTTAGCTGCTGAGCACATAAGAGCTCCCAGAGCCACAGGGCCTTTGTGAAGGCTCTGAATAAACTGAGCTTCCTCAGAGTCTATGGTCCATGCCTTAAACCTCAACTCGAGTCAACTCTTCAAAACCCATAATGCATTGTACTTCTCAATCCTCACTCATAGCATGACTCAATTTGGTCACAGGCTGCCATAATTATTTGTATAATCATTCTTCTTTATGGACTGTGAGTTTGGGAAGAACAATGTCATTGGATGGATGGATGGATGGATGGATGGATGGATGGATGGATGGATAAACAAAGGGTTCTAATATATTTAAACTCCAAAAAAGAAATCTACTCTTAAGAAGTCCATTCCAAATGCTAAAGCATAACAACCCTATGTAGTGACTAAGGCTATAAATCTTTATGGGAATAGAAAACCTCATTTTTCACCCATGGTATGTGGCTGGTGGCTTCCAACCACTGACCTAGCCATCCAATTCATAACAAATGAAGCCACCAAGATGCCTTATCTATTTACCTTACAGATATAAGGGGAGCTTACAGTGCATGGATTACCAGTTAAGCCACCCACTGCAAGGTCAGCCATGCAAATGTACCAGCCACTCTTCCTATCACATTTCTAGGAGTCAGGAATGCCTCCATTGCAGTGTTTTTTGTTGCAGGAAGAAATCCTGGAAGCACAATGTAAAGAGCCCACCAGCTAACCAAAATGTAAGCAGTTCAAGTCCACCCAGCAACTGCTGAGGGTAAAAAGACCTAACGATCTGCTTACTGCCTTAAAGAATACAGCTTCTGGAACACTATCGGGTAGGTGAACTCAGTCATATTGCATCCCTATGAATGAACAATGAACACAGGTGCACCTGGGATGCCAATCTGTATTTATTTGTTTGTTTGTTTTTGGTGTGTGTCTGTGTGTGTGTTCGCGCACCCCACGTGCGCTGGCAGATCCAACTCAAAACCCAGAATTTGACTGTATTAATGCTTCCTGTCTCATGTTCTCCCCAGCTGGCCTTCTGCCTTCCCACTCTCTTCTGGCATAAAGATGTAATCCCCAGCTTCTCTTGGATTTGGCACGATGTGATTCCTCAAATATAATGAGTGTACTGCTCAAACTCTTGCCCACAACACTAACGAATGACAGTGCTCCAGAAGAGCAGACCTGTTGCTAAATGCCGTCACCAAATGTCATGTGCCGCCCTTTGCTGCCAAGCCCTTTGTTTACAATCCTTTATCTGTTAGGTCCCAAAGGATGTTCATTTTGAAACCAATCTGAGTGAATTCCACAAGTCAGATTTCGTGAGACCTGAAAGCTTAGAGCAAATGCTGGCTCTTCATTCAAAAGCCGGAGTGCTCAGTCCTCACAGCGGCCATCAAAGCCAATCTCCCCAAGTCTCAATATCGTATGCTGGAGTGATTGCCTAGGTATAAAATGCTTTCTGAGTTCAAGGCCCCATGCTAAGAATCTGCCAGGAACTATTATTAAATGTTCGGGGGCAGGAGTTGTTTTCAAAGTGACTGCATGAAGAGAATATAATCATTATCCCTATTTAACATTTGAGAAAATTAAGGCACAGAGAGACTAATTCAAGAAGGCATTAAAAATGCAGATGATTATTGCTTCTAACTTCAAGGTTGGAAGTCCATTCAGAGGTGCTGTGGAAGAAAGCCCTGGCAATCTAACCCCACCCCCAACCCCACCCCAAAATCAGCCATCGAATACCCAATGAAGCATGGTTCAACCCTGATAAACTGGAGGGCACCAGGAGTTGGGATTAAACCTAAGGTGATCTTGTTGTTGTTTTTCTACTGCCTTTAAGAACCATTGTCTTGAACTGTTTGCAACAAGTGTGAAGGCTAGCCAAAGCAGCATAAGAAGGTACCTCCAAACTCAATAATTTACGATAATCACCCATTTTATTAAATTTCATCATTCTTTGGGGACAAGTATCCAGGATTGAGAGCTTCCTCTGCTTTGTGTATGATCAAATGGGGTCAACTGAATGGAGACAAGGTTAGTGCGGTGGGTTC
>PVJH01030920.1:0-24287 GCA_004026705.1 Nesogale talazaci
AAAAAAATAAATAAAATGGTCCTAGGTGATTTGCTGCACCTACCACTTTCTGTAGTTCTGGGGCCTTGAACTCTTTCTGTGGCCTCTTGGGGCTTCAGCTGAGCCAAGAGAAGGTAGGAACTGTAGATCTGGTTTGGTCACGGTGACTTGCAAGTTCTCCAGCAGGAATTTCAGAGAGGCAAATTCTCTGGGGACTGATGGGATATCAGTTTTGGAGGGAAAATGTGTCGCTTTCCAACTAGATGCCCAGGATGTACGAGATGGCTTCTTTCAGTAGTTGCTGGGTCCCACCATTTGCTTCGGATAGCTCTTATTGGATGTAAATCCCTTAAAGATCATTCTTTCCTGGACAACAGGCGAATTCTCTCATCCCAACTCTGGAACTCCCTATTTTATAGCATGGTTGTATCCTTTAAACCCAAAGCCTTCTAAAGCCTGGGATTGCTGTTTGGGAACATTTCCTTAGGTCTGACTGGATGAGGCTGTCATGTGAGCCTCGCCATAGGTCTGATCTGGGGGAAAAGGTTTGTAGTGATTCGTCTTGTGACTTGCACGTTGCAGTTGTTTCTTACGTATTCACTCATGGTAGCTTCTGCAGGGCGTTGACTTTTCTCAGCCAGGGCCCACCTGCTGCGCTCACGCTCCTCTTGGGCAGTGAGGGCCCCGTTGATGCAGGCTGTGGGTGTCTGCTGGTGGTAGATATCCTCCCTAGATGTCAGCACATGCAGATGGGCAGCAGGAAGTAGGCTTTTTTTTTTTGGGGGGGGGGGGGGCATCACTGCCCCCTGGCGGTGGGAGTAGGAGGCCCAGCCTCTGCTCCGTGGAGCTGGAATTGAACTTCCATCCCAATGGGCCGCAATCCTGTGCACAACCACTATGCCACCGGGCCTCAGCCTCCGGAAGTTGGCTTTTAAGACCAAGCAGCGAAAAGCAAACGAGTTTGCATAAAATGCTGAGTTGTTAGCAAAGAGCATCTTTCTGGACCTGCTTTGATTTGAAAAATGTAACTAGGTTATGGAATTCCTGAAGCAGGTAATGTTGGACTGTGAAACTGCTGTCTAACTGTTCATATTAACTTGACAGGGATTAACAATAGCATGCTAAAGTGCTGTGGTTGTTATCTATTTGAAATGTCTTTTTTGGTAATTTTCCGATTTTTCTTTTTTAATTTTCTGACTGAGCTATGAAAAATACTGGTTTTGACATTCAGTATGTATTTAACAGTTCCTGGATGATTTCTAAAAGGTCATTAGAAATAATCCAATGCTGTGCAAATTCCCTGTTATAGACACTGATTAGAGAGTCAAGTTTCATAAGGAAAGCTCTGTATCTTATTTCTAGGGTTGTGGAGATAATTTGTTCAAATTGTTCCAGCGTTCATTGATGGGCTCATCATGTGTAATTATCATTTAAAAACCCCAGTTGCTATCATAGGCTTCTAAAATAAGTTGTAAGCATAAAGATGAATTGGGGTGTGTGTGTGTGAGTGAGTTTATTGGTGAGCATATAGTGAGGATCTATAAATTTGGAACAGAAAGGTTTAGCACATGCCTGACATTTTTTCAGCTTACAATGGGCTAGCTTTACAATTGAAGATTATTGTAGTTGTCAGTTAAGTAGTGTTTTATGGATGTCTCTCAAGCTCAGGCTAGTTACATTTGAGTTAAAATTCACATAGCATAAAAGTAATTACCGTAACTATTTCAAACTGTACTTTCATTGGTTTTTAGAATACGCACAGTGTTGTAAAACCATTACTATTTTTCATGTTTGAATCAGAACCTTGTACCCATTTAATCACTTCCCTACTCTAAGTCCTTAGCAACCACTAATCTTTTTTCTGTCTCTATGGAGATGTTTTAGGTAAACTGTTAGGCAAATGAAACCATACACTGTGGCCTTTTGTATTCGGTTTATTGTGGATGTGTTTTTTCCTTCCAGGTAGCATGTTGTTTTTACTGTTCATCTATGTTACAGCATTTCTTTTTAAGGCTGAAGTACATACCAAAGGAACCTTGGAGACACAGTGGGTTAAGTCTTAAGCATAAGCAGTGGGCTGCTTCTGAAAGATCAACAAGAGAGAGATGAGGCGGTTTGCTTTTGTAAAGATTTGCACCCTAGGCTTAGGGTAAATAGAAAAAATAAAAGGGGCTGAGCCCTGGTGGTCGTAAGTGGTTGTGCGTGGGACTGCAGCCCACTGGGTTGGAGGTTCAAATCCAGCAGCAAGACTGGGCTTCCTACTCCTACCACCAGAGGGCAGTGATGCTCAAAAAACAAAAACAAACAAAAAGATTGAAAAAATAAAAGAAAGAGGGCTGATGTGCTCGCTTCGGCAGCACATATACTAAAAAAGAAAGAAGGCTGAGCCCCGGTGGCGTCGTGGCTCCCCACGGGACTGCGGCCCACTGGGACGGAGGTTCAATCCCAGCAGTGGGGCTGGGCCTCCTACTCCCCCTACCGGAGTTCAGTGATGCCCCCCGAGAAAATAAAGAAAAGAAAAAAGGATTTGCAGCCTCGGAAACCCTATGGAGAAGCTCTGCTTGGACTTGCAGGGCTGCCGTGGGTGAACCTGACTCGATGGCAGGGGGCTGCAGTCTAGCACTGCCACGTTTCTGTTAGTCATCTGTTGATGGACTTCTGGGTGTTTCCACTTTGGGGTTATTATGAAGCGTGCTGCCCTGAACATTTGTGCAAAGGTCTTTGTGCAAACCTTGGCTTCCAGGTCTCTGGTATATACCTTTGAGTAGATTCCTGGGTCATAAAGTAACTGTTCTGAACTTGGGAGAAGCAAAGAAACCAGGCTGCAGAGTGCCGGCAAAATTGTACATGCCCACCCCCCAAATACTAAGCTGTCAGTTTTTCTATAACGTTTAAACAGTACAAACACTATAGTGAGTATGAAGTAGTTTTTCATTTTGATGTTGTTGTGTGTTCCTCCAATGACCAGTCATGTCAGCATTTTCTCATTATCATTGGCCATTTGTGTGTCTTTGAAGAAACGTGCACTCCTTTGCCCGTGTTTTCATTTGAATTGTGGTTTTTGTTACTGAAGTGTAAGAATCTTTATATGAGAAGCTTCAGAAAGTTAGTGGGAAAAATCCATTATTTGCTGTCCTTGAATCTTGTGACGTCCCTTCCTATATTCTGGATAGTAGGCCCTTGTCAGAAGACATGTAAGTATTTTCACCCATTTTATTCATTCATTCATTCATTCATTCATTCATTCATTCAATTTTGCACTCTTTTTTTGGGGGGCATCACTGCCCTCTGGTGGTCATGGGAGCTAACCAGCCTTGCTCCTAGAGAACCGCCAAGCCCGTGGGCCCCAGTTCCGCACTCAACCACTACGCCACCAGGGCTCAGCCCAATTTTGCACTCTCTTGATAGTCTCCTGGATACAGAAAATTTCAAGTTTGTATACAATTCAACTGTTTTAATTTGCTTTTTTTAGATATGGGTTTTTGGTGTTCATTTAAGAAATACTTAACACATACCAAGACAAGTAGGTTTTACACAAATATTTTCATCTAAGAGTTTTATGGTTTTACGTATAGGTCATTGAACAATTTTGAAATATTTTTTATTCTTGGCTTGATGTACAGCTTCATTCTTTCGCCTGGGGAAACTTATTTTAGCATCATTTGTGTAAGAAAGTATTTTTTTCCACATTGAATGGTCTTGACACTTTTGTTGAAAAATTAATTGGCCATAAATGATGTGTGGATTATTTCAATTGTTTTTAATTTTTATTATTGTGCATTTTAATATTTTTTTCATTTTAATGTTTTTATTGAAATAATTTCTGCAGGTTTTGATACTTTTGCTTTTATGAAGGGGGTGGAGTTTGGAGTTCCTTAATCCACCATTTATGCTGGTGTCGCTTGTGATGTTTTAATTTAGCATACCAAATGTTGTATAATATGTAATGTGATTTATTATAGTGTGATTTATAGAACCGTATCCAAGTTCTCATAAGATTTTGTAAAGCTTTGCTCTGAAAAAATACATATCCTTTAATCAGTGATTTGTTTATATGTTCTTAATTTCCTTGTACTATGGTGGCCTTCCTGTTTGGTGAGGCTCTTTTGGTAGGTGCTTGAACTTGGCCAGTGGGTTCTCACGGGGAGACAACTAGCATTTACGGATATTATAACAATCCATAATTCAAATAGATCATGCATAATTGCTATCATCAGTTTCATTTTTTTTCTTCTTGAACTCTTTGATATCAGCTCCCCTTTATTCCCTCCTTTCCCACCCTGTCCCCACAAACTGTCAAGCTCACAGTAGATACAAATTTTCCAATATTAAAATTTTGTCCAATATTTAAATGTTAAAATTGCCGAATTTTATCATGGGCAATACATACTGTCCTCCTGTCTGGATGTGACAAGTTCACTTAATACATTTCTTTTTTTTTTGGCATCACTGCTCTCAGGTGGTAGGAGTAGGAGGACCAGCCCCACTGCTGGATTGAACCTCCCTCCCAGTGGGCCGCAGTCCCGCGCACAACCACTACGCCACCGGGGCTCAGCCCCGGAATATTTTTTAATAGTAAAAATCCTTTTTTTAAAAAGCAAGAGAATTGGGCTGAGCCCCGGTGGCGTAGTGGTTGTGGGCAGGACCTCCTACTCCCACCACCAGAGAGCAGTGATGCCCCCCCCAAAAAATAATAATAAAAAAATAAAAAAACAGTAGACTTAAATTCAGACATCAACAATGGCATGGAATGTACAAGATCTAAACACGCCGATTGAAATTTGAACTGAAGTCCACCTTGGTGCTAATACAGCCACTTTGGCTCTCATCCGTCAGATGTGTGTGTGCCTGGCACTCACATAGGAAAAGGATGGGAAAGGTGTGACAGCCGTGCCAAGAGGAATCCGAAGACAGCTGCAGTGGCTGTGTTAGCACCAAAGTGACTTCAGAGCGAAACAAAGTATCGTGACCCAAGGAGGGCTTTTGTATACGATAAAAGGACCAATTCAAGGGGGGAGCCACCATCATCTTAAATGTGTGTAATTAACAACAGGCCTTCAAAATACGTGCAACAAGACTAAACGGAGAAATAGGCAGCTCCTCAGTGAGGCTCGGAGACTTCAACACTTCTCTCTCCGTATCGGCTGGGACTCCCTCCATCCACGACTGTCACGTCAACTCCAGCTCACAGGGATGGGAAATCAACGAGGATGTAGAAAGCCTAACGTCATCAGTAACCAGTTATACCTAATGGGCCTTTGGAGAACATTCCATACAGCGTCAGGAGACACCACTCACTGTCTTTCCAGGTGCACGTGTCATGTCAATGCAGTGAGTTAGTTACCTGACGAACAACCATTACTGAACATCAGTAAGAAAAGCCCTACCCCTTGAGAAGCTAAACAACTCATAGGTCAAAAAGAAAGTCACTGGACTTAGAAAATATTTTAGGCTGAACAAAAATATATGTATGCCATTTTATTCAGTGACTAAAACAAAATTGTCTTTGTATTCAAGCTATCCTTGAGGACTAACTGCAAGATAACAAATAATTTCTTCCTGCAATCACCTTCATTTTTATGAAATAACTACCACTAGACCTTTAGAAAACCATTCATAATCTTCAGTATATCTAAACCAATTTGAAAGACATTAGCATAATTTCAAGTTTGGGTTCTGTCTGACATAAAGGATCAACCATACTCTTGATGCAATTTAAAATTGAATCTTCTGTTTCATCTACACATCCATCTTGGTTAACTGCTCAGGAGCTGTTATAAATATGCTATACAACGCTTTCCCAAATCCTACCGTGCATGTCAACTATGATTTCTCGGACTCACTTCGGAAGCTACAGATGTTCACCTTCATAAATACAAAGTTTATTTGATTATTATCCCCTTCTTTTACATCAACCCTCCCCTTCTTTCCACTTTTTAGCTTCCCTCAGTTAAACCTTGTGGTTCATTTGTATAATTATTGAAAAAGATGTTTGTTGGGCTGAGCCCCGGTGGCTTAGTGGTTGTGCGCGGGACTGCAGCCCACTGGGACAGAGGTTCAAGTCCAGCAGTGGGGCTGGGCCTCCTACTCCCACCGCCAGAGAGCAGTGGTGCTAACCACCACCACCACCACCCCCCCCAAAAAAAAAGATGTTTGTTTATACTAATGCTTACTGTTTAATTTAAAAGGGCCGATAAGTGAATGCCTAAACTCGTAGGCGCATATTTATTCATCTGCATCTCCAGGGGATTCAATTATTATAACCTGTTCCTTGTGAGGCCATAACAAGCATGAGCTTTGTACTTTGATTATTCACACTCAAGGACTTGAGGATGGGTTCCCCTGCAGAGTCGTGACCGGGCCACATACGCAGGAGACAGCAGTCAAAAGAACCCCATCATCTTGATTCTCAGATCGCACAGGCTTCACGACCAACCTTGCCAGCGTAGTCACACGGCCCCAGCTCTGGGGATCTGTCACTCAGGGAGTGTCTGGCCACAGATAAGACGCATTTAGAAAGTTGGCTGTGCTGCTCATCCTTTAATTTAATGGCCTAAACAAGGTAATTGCAAATGCACTGATTAAATAAACTCCCACTCGACACAGAATACTTGCATGGTTAATAGCCTAGCAGATCAGAATCAGATGAAAATTTATCTTGACCATTGAAAAGTGTCTTTAAAGTGGAGTCAAATGAAAGATGAATCGAGCTATTATTAGAGATAAGGAAACAATAAAAAATGAGATAAGAATGAACGAGGTTGAAGTTTTACCTGGTGTTTTAGCCTGGGGTGAGGGGTGGGCGACTGGACCCCCTCGGTGCGTATTTCCAAAGTGTTCCCCATTCCGTTTTCCCTGAAGACATCTGCTTGGGCTGTTTTATTTCCCCCCATAAAATTCTGTTATGACTGCATCCATTCTCTCTTTTAATCCAACTTCCAGTCGTGATTTGAAATGCTAACAACCCCGATAAAAGAAGAAGTGCACAGGATCTTAATTGAATACAAGCTGAAAAGGAACTCTGGAGTCTATTGTTACAGTGGAAAGAAAAAGGCAGTCAAGAGCCAATTTTCCTCTGTAACAAGTTAAATGATCATTTAAGATCTAACAGGGAATTTCTCTTGCTCTGTGACATGAAAACAGTCATATGACCTGGAGCACGTCCTGTGTGGTGGGAATGGCTGGGCATGCTCTGCCTCCTGAGCGGGCTTTCCCCGTGCGGCCTTAACAAGAGGGGGCTGCTGGGGCTCCTCCGTTTTGTTGGCAGCGCTCTCAGCAGAAAGCAGAGGGAGCGTTCTCGGTCCCAGGAGACCACTCAGCAAGGTCCACATCTGATCTAGTTCTGAGTTCACGTCTCTTGTCACCAGGTCCAAAGCCCAGCTGCTTCAAGGGTAGTCCCATCCACCGAGGAGATGAGTCTTCACGTTGCTCCTGCGCGCACTGGGGTTGCTGTGGCCTGAAAAGGGAGGAGGGTGGGCCGAGGAGTCTGCACTGACCGAGTGTCCACTTCCCTTACGCAGTATGAACCTCGAGGACCCGGCCGGCCCCTGTACCAAAGAAGAATCTCCTCGTGCTCAGGGCAGCCTTGTTCTGAAGATGTCAGTGCCCCTCCAGATGGTCTTGCCCAGTGTAAAGAGCTGCAGGACCACAATCACCAGGCTTCCTTCAACTTCTCATCCCCGGAGTCCTGGGCAAATACCACCTCAGCTGCCCCCTACCAGAACATTCCGTGCAATGGATCCAGCAGGACAGCTCCGCCTAGAGAGTTGATAGGTACGGCAGGGCTTGGGGGGGTGTGAAGGGGGGTGGGGGTAGCCAGAACAATACTTGGCTCCTGTGTGGTTACAAAGTTTTTCGTGTGCCACCTTGAAACACCCTTCCCTGACCCCTACCCTCCTCAACTTATTTGACTAATTTGCAGCAGTGTTTAATGAGCCTTGCCTCATAGGCATGCCTCAGGCAGGCATATTTTATTTAGGACTGAGTTCCACATGTGTGGCCCAGAAGGTAAGTCGTTTCATTCATGTCAGATCATTTTGAATCGTAACTAAATGGAAAAAGTAATGCTTCCTACAGAGTATAGCTAAGTAGGTAGGATGACCTTTGCTGAGAAAGCTGGTTGGTTGGCTGGCTGGTTGGTTGGTTGGTTGGTTTCTCCAGGATTGGGATGGGAATTGGTAAAATGTATACAAACCCTTTATGAGAATTTGTTGCCAGTAGAGTTGTTAGTGATCTGTTGCATAATACCAGAGTTTGGCCATGAGAGAGACCACTCACTTCTAATGGTGTGAAGTTTCTAAGCCTTGTGTTTGACTCCCTAACAAAGCCGAGAAGCCCACCAGTCCTTGGTGACAGGGGGCGGAGGAGGAGGAGGAATAGTCAGGCATTCCAACTGGTCTTGGATGGTGTCTATTTTTTTTTAAGCCTTGACCATGAATGTACTTGTGCTGTTGATCTGTTTCTCCCTGTTGGGGATAAAGAAACGATCTGTGGATTTGAGGTCCTTAGTGCCACACTGTTCGTGAGTGTCAACCTTGACCTTTGCAACCAGGTCTGTGGTCTGTGTGTGGTGCCCTGGTAGCGCAGCAGTGTATTGTATTTGAAATTAATTGCATCCATCTTTAGACTGTGAATTCATAATTTTTATAGCTCACCTGCTTTTCTGTATATTCCTTTTAAGCATATTTTTAGAACAATACACATGGTAGAGGGAGGGGCGGGACACATTAAAAATGTTTGCTTCCTGGCAAGCAAAAATGTCATTTGACTGTTTATTTATTTTTTTTTTTGTTTTTGGGGCATCACTGCCCTCTGGTGGTGGGAGTAGGAGGCCCAGCCTTGCAGCTGGATTTGAACCTCCAACCCAGTGGGCCGCAGTCCCGCGCACAACCACTACGCCACGGGGGCTTAGCCCCTATCATTTGACTTCTTTAAACAGGTACGACTAACTGCATGTAGACCAGAGCCTTGGTGGTGCAGTGCCTCGCTGTTCACCTGCTTACCCAAGGATGGCAGTCCACCCCACCGGGTCATCTGCCTGCACACAGATTCACAGCCAGGGACCCTTGGGGACAGGCCTCTGCTTTGACAGTGGCAGGGAGGCCAAACAGACGCGGTGATGGGGGCTGTTTATGCATGGCCTACTGTCTTGTGCTTGGCATCATGCTGCCATTTTAAACATCTGACATAAATATAAGGAGCCTTGGTGGCACAGTAGGTTACATGTGGGGTCACTAAACACAAGGTCAGCAATTTGAAACCACTTGCTGCTGCTCCTCGGGAGAAAGAGGCTCTCTCCTCCCATAAAGAGTGATGGTCTGGGAGACCCGTGGGGCCAATCTGCCCTGCCCTCTAGGGCCGTGACGAGCCGGACTTGACCTGATGGCAGTGAATGTACTGTACCCACTCTCAGCATCATTAGAGTTACTTGAGAGACCTCTAGATTACAAGGCTTTCCCTCCCTGGCTCCCTCTCCCTCCGAGCTCCTGTGCTACCCACTGGCCCTCAGCTGACACTTCTGTTGCTGTTGAAGCAGACAGTGGGCTTGCATCTCCACCATGACGTCTGAGTTCATAAAGGACCACGGTTCCATAAGGGCCATGCTAGAAGTGCTCAGTAAATGTCTCGACTTGAATTGAGATGGTAATTTCAGGTTTGGGAAAGAAACAGGCAGATTCCTGCCTGCTAAAAGAGTGTCCTGTCAAAAAGCAGAGGGTAGCTTAGGGCCACTCACAGTTAAGGCAGGGCCAAGCTGCGAGAACTCCCTGCAGTGCGAGCACAGGGCCAGCCGAGCTCCTCGGAAGGCCCAGAGACAGACCCATCTGTACAGAAGAATGAAAGGAAGATCTTCATGGGAAAAAGAGATTATTCAATAAACGATACTGGTTCAATTCTCTAGCCACCCAGGGGGGGAAAAACAAATGACCAAAAAAAAAGGGCAAATGAGCCAAGCTCATTTCCTTACCTTGTGATACTTAAAAAATAACAACACAGAAGGGCTGAGCCCCGGTGGCGGAGTGGTTGTGCGCGGGACTGCAGCCCACTGGGGCGGAGGTTCAATTCCAGCAGTGGGGCTGGGCCTCCTACTCCCACCACCGGAGAGCAGTGATGCCCCCCCTCCCAAAAAAAAAAACAAAACTCAGAGATGATCAAAGATCATAATCAAAAGCATGAAATCAAAAAAGATTTAGAGAGAGTAAATATTTATCTGACTGCATAAGGGAAACAGTTCATAGATTGGTCTACATGAGATTGTTGACAAAGTGAAACTATCATAAATAAGAAAGAAACTCACAAAGTAGGGAAGAATATTTGCAATATTAGGACAAAGAAGCTTTTCATATGTAAAAAGGTCTTACAAAACAAGCACTAAAAGAGTCCATCTGATGGAATAATGCACAGACCTTGTCTAGGCAGTCCTCAAACATGGGGGGAAATGTCTATCAAACACCAGCAATCAAAGAAGTACAAATTAAAGTACAACAAGATAATACTTTAGAGAGAGGCTGTTCCCAAAGAGGCACACGTCACCGTGGTTAGGGGCAGTGGGTGGTGTGAATACAGACAGAGAACCCGCTCCTGGGTTGGCAGATCTCTTGTGCTTTGACCCCAGTAGGAAACCGATCACAGTGCCTTCCCTCCCAGGTGGTCACCAACCGCTCTTTAGAAGCCACTCCAAGTGGTACCACCCACCACCGTCTTTGAGCTTGGCCAGTGCTGCCTGCTTCCTACTTGGGTCAGAATCCAAGACACAGGCTTTTTGGTTGCTCTGCAAAAACACTTACCCATTCCTCGTCTCCATTAGCCATTACTGAACCAATTTGAATCTAATTGAAGCCCTGAAAGGGGCACCCATCCAAGCAGTCAAAGTCTGCCATCTCTGAGAAGGGTGCCACTGTCTCTGAGCAGGCCAGTGGTGAGCTTGAGTTTCCTTAGCCAGGACTGCATGGGGAATTCGTAGCTCTGTGTGAAACGATTGAACCAACCCCTACTTGAACCGAGTGCGCCATCCCTTGGGCACCTGTGCACCCTTTAGCTCAGAGAGAACGTTCCCAGCCTTTCCTGAATGAAAGCCAGGCCAAAGAAGAACTGAAGGCTCCTGCTCGTCACTCAGGGACTGCCTGTTCTCTGTGGTAAACGATGTGCGTTGGCAAAAATAGATCAAGTTGAGGCTTACGTGTGGTGTTCAGGAAGACGAATTTTCTCTTCTGGCATTTTCCACGCTATCCCTAATGAATATGTATTGTGCTAGAAAGCAATAGAATGTTATTGTCATTTTTAAGAGCTTGAAAACAAAACAAGATATAATAGTGAGTATTAGTAGGGGATGAAATTGCTGTGAAAAGGTGGAGTCAGTTTTTAACGTGAAGCCAGTTAATTTTCCCCTGTTAACATCGTATCCCAAAGCTATGGAAGGAGTGGCATTTTTAGCAAGTAGAATCCCATGGTTCTGTTATGTAGAAAAATTGAAAGAGCCATTTCCCCAAGAAGTCTGTATCAAGAGCTGGTTTTTGATGAAGAAAATTCTCATTTTCACACTATGACCAGTTAATTTAATAATAGAACATAACAAGTATTACAAGTATTATAACAATTAATATAGTAGATTGTAAATCATACAACGGTACATTTTCTTAGCAAGCTTTCAGCTAAGTAAACTGCAGTTCCTATCAGTTAGCTGTTCAGGTTCCAGTGTTTTGTGTTTGGGGGGGTGGGGGCGGACACCACTGCCTCTGGTGGTCGTGGGAGCTACCCAGTGCCGCTCCTGAGAGCCACCACTGGATTTGAACTGCCAAGTCTGCGGGCCACAGTCCCGCACGCAACCACTTTCACCACCACTTACGCCACCCGGGCTCAGCCCCATTGAGAACTTCTTTTGTGGGCATGTTTATTATTAGACGGTGACGTCTGCTTCCTTTAGATGTGTTGTGGTGTCAACATAAGGTGGTAGAGAAAGAAAGTTGGTTGACCTTGAAGTGGTCCTGTCACTGAGTGACCCAAACAGTGTGAGAACCGGTCATGACACCCCGAGTTAATCACGATGTCCGCGTCCCCCAGCCCACCACCCTGAAAACCCGTGTTTCTGCTTCTTGCTTTTAGCCCCTCCGAAGACTGTCAAACCCGCCGAGGAACAACTGAAGTCTGAGAGCCTGGAGCTGTCCAGTTCCTTCAACTACAATGTGCTGCAGCATCTGGGCCAGTTCCCCCCCCTCATGCCCAACAAGCAGCTCGCGGAGTCGGCCAGCAGCAGTAGCCAGCAAAGCTCTGTGGGCAGCAAGCCAGCCATGTCCTATGCCAGCGCTCTGCGGGCTCCCCCCAAGCCCAGACCCCCGCCGGAGCAGACAAAGAAGAGCAGCGACCCCCTGTCTCTGTTCCAGGAACTCAGCCTGGGCAGCTCCTCGGGCAGCAACGGCTTTTACTCCTATTTTAAATAATCACTTTTCCTCCCCTCAAGGGAGGGTGTCTTTAGTTCTGTTTGTGTCCGTAGGCTTAGGCTAGCTGGACTTCATCTGTAGCTGCACAGTTCCCTTTGTTTTTAATATTAAGTACGTTCTCACTTAATTGCTTTGCTGCTAGACTTGCAACTAATTTTTTAAAAGTATATTCCATTATTTTGCATTTTGATGTGTCAGAATTTTGACAGCTTTTCTGTAGAATAAAAAATATTTTTAAATTTGTGTACTGTTAAATATGTTTGCACCAAGCTAGCAGCTAAGAGGTTAATTGTGCAACTATTAAAAAAGAAAAAAAAAAGAGAAAGAGGAAAAAAAGTTTGTCTAAAATGTATTTAAAAAGAAAAAAAAATTGTAAGTAGCATTTACCTTTATTCAATAATATTACCATATGCTGGGTTTCTGTACCAGAAATGGCCAGTTGATGTACAAATGTATGTTATTTTTGCTTAAATTCATTTAAAGTTTTTTAAAATAAAGGGGCAGCATCTTTTCAATACTTTAAGTTTTATCAGCTCTTTGGTTTTTCTGGTGGCAGGCTGCCCCGTCTCCACGGGCGTGCGTTGAGACTCGGTGTGCTGCGCTGCTGGTGGCCCCGAGGCGTCATCGCGGGCCGGCTTGAAGGCACTCTCTGCAGGTGTATTTCCTATGCCACTGTGTGTTTGGAAAAGTGGAAAATCAACAACATTGGCATACTTAATTTTGTTTTGTTTTTCCTATTTTGGTTTTGGGGGGGCAAGCTACACTTGGAGCTTGTTTTTAATGTTGATTTGATAGTGTTCGTTTTGTATTTTAAAACAAATCATGAAGCTGAAAAATTTCTAGGATTGTTGGTGCTTAGTAGACTTGATAACTATTTTAAAAATGCGTGAATTTAGTAAAGTCCTCTCTCCCCTCCCCCTCACTATGCATGTGTAAATGTGTGTACCCTGGCTTCGCGGTCCCTCTTCCTAGTGGTATAAAGAAAGGCTTGTGCCGCTTTAAGGTTTGTTTAGGGATTTTTTTTTCCCTCTCAGTAAAAATTTGGTACCTTATTTGGTGTTTACATTAAAATGTGACATTATCCCCTGAAATGCAAATATTTTCCTCATCGTTTTGTTTGAGGAACACTATTAAAGAAGAATAGAATGACTGTCAAATATATATCCAAATCCTTCTAACTCTAGGGAAGAAAACAGCTCTTGTTTTTCACATCTTTCAGTTCCTCTCGAAAGTGACCCGTTGAACTTGTACAAGCATATAAAATTTTAATGGCGCTCTTCAATATTCTGTAGTTGACAAATTGTTTTGGCCGAACATTGGTAAAATCCAAGGAAGCCACTTCCTCTCCTAAAACTTGTGGTCCAGAACTGTGTTTGAAGCAGCGCACGTCCTGAACATCTCCCCTGACCTTTCCTCGTAAGGTACTACTCTTAGACTTCAGAGAGGTCTCGAAACGATAATGTGGCTTTTTAAAAAAGAAGTCCGCCTTCCTTTTGATCTATTCAAAACGTGTTTGGTTTGGTTTTGCCTTCTCCTGGAGGATGACTTGTGAGTAGGCTATCCTGTATTAGAAATTAAAGTTTCAAAGTGGGGC
The DNA here is from genome assembly GCA_004026705.1 of Nesogale talazaci. NCBI lineage: Eukaryota > Metazoa > Chordata > Mammalia > Afrosoricida > Tenrecidae > Nesogale > Nesogale talazaci. The sequence goes on from PVJH01030920.1 coordinate 14,008, forward strand.
TGACAGGCAAGCAGCAGGGGTAATGGGACCTTGCCCTCTCCTCATGGAGGTTCTGTGTCTGTTGGCAGCTCCAGCCCCTGCACCTTGGGACAGTGGAGGAGGAGTGGAGAGGACCCTCCTGGTCCCTGGGGCAGCTCAGCACGCAGGCCACCTCCACACGGCTTCCTGTTTCACTCTGTGGTCTTTGGGCCAGGTGACATGCCGACCTCTAGACCGCAGACGTGCTGATGGTCAGTATCAATCACAGTGGGAAGACGGCACCCGCGAGTCCTGCCGCCACACCCTTTTGTCGGCTCCCAGATCACCCCGCTTAGTTAGCACTGCCGGCGGTCGTCAGAGGGAGAGAAGGAAGATCGGGGCCTTCTAGCCCTGGCCTTTCAACGCTTAACAAACCTCATGATGTGTCCCTCGGTGCAGCTAGTCCTACTGGTGTGGTCGGATCAGCTGGCCCATTGGACTGCTCGATGCAAAGCCAGCTGTTCAAACCTACCCCCTGTCTGTGGGAGAGACTGTGCCATGCGTCGGAAACCCATGTGGGGTCGTTCCAAGTCTGAACCGACTCAGTGGCAGGGGGTTTGGGTGGGGGTGGCATTCCCGGCCTCATTTTCTTTTTTCCATACCAGAACCTTTAGACAACAGTTGCTGCTTCATGATACTTTGTATCTCGTAACTCATGTGCACCATCGTAGGTAAGTCTGAAGGGGCTTCAGGAAACTTGTTGGAAAAATGAAATGAGAGTGTAATGTGATTTTTCCGTGAGTTTCCTGAACCCGCTCCCCCCCAACTATTGATAATGGAAGTCTTTTAGGTAAAGAAGTAACAGAGGTCTTGCGACATCTCACTGCTTAGCACCTAATGCACACGTTGTAAAGGGTCTTCGCAGTCTGCCGCTCTGCTGGACTGGCCCCCGGCCTCCTTCATAGGCTCCTGGGCGCCAGGGACTCAATGTGCTTGCTCCATCCAGTCCTCTGGCTCTGCGGGGTGGTGGTGGAAAGCGCTACCAAACTTACTCTTGGTTTTTTCCCCTAACTTTGATGGTGATTTGGGTGAAGGTTTTACAAACCAATTGGATTTGCACTCAGTGATTGGCATTTGACTCGTGACCTCTATGGCCCTTTCCTTCCTCCTCCTCTCTTTGTTCACTGACTCCAGCTGCCTATTCCCGCCCCTTCCTGCTTTCTCACCTCTGTCTGGGGGCAGTGCTACCCTTTGACTCTCCCATGGCTGAGGGCTCACCTTATCCAACTGTCTGTCTGTCTGAAAGTTGTACCAGGGGGTGGGATTCAGGTCCTGTCCTGAAGGGTTTCTCTAAGGACCACAGTCTCTGGGGTTCCTCCAGTCTCTCTAAGGCCCGGTCTTCTATTTGAGTTTGAGTCCCAGTTCTCATTTGTCTCCTGCCCTATCCAGGACCTCATAAGATCCGTCAGAGTGGTCAGCCGTGTAGCTGGACACTATCGAATTCTTGTCTCCAGGTCATGGAGTCTGGTGTTCACCTGGCCCATTAGTCTTTCCGACTAATTGTTTCCTTGTATCTTTGATTTTCTCCTCCACCAGACTTTCTCGGTATTTTTATGCCTGTTATTTTTTTTATGCCTGTTTTTCAATCGTGTTTCAGACGATCTTATTTAGCCATACTAGCTTGTAAATAGTTTTGAGCAAGTCTTGCTGTAAGAAATATTACAAGTTTCCATTGAAGTGAGGCATGGCTTCTGAATACAGTTGATGACGCTTGGATAGTGTTTGAGTAGTATTAGTAGTAAACACCCACAAGTTAGATTTATAAATGATAACTTAAGCTTTTTAAACCGATTTTGACCTTAGAGCTCAGATGGAACTTAAATGAAGGGACTTGAACAAGTTCATGGGAAAAATCCATTATCTTTCAATTCCACTTTTTTTCATGAACTCTTTGAAGTCCCCTATACATACATACATACATATATATATATAATTTTTTAAAGAAAACTTGATGATAGCCCTCTGATTATACCAAGTATTATAAAGTTCCTTTTCTTCCAGAACAGATTTCTTCTAAGTGAGGTTAATTACTCACACACTGTCTTTCCACTTCTTTGTTCTTTATATCACTCTGAAGTTTCCTTTTTTCTTGCCAGAAACATTTTTTAAAATTCACTTTTTAATTTCAGTGCTACTTGAGATTTTCCTTTTTTACCTTAGAGACATTATTTTGGGTGGTTTCGCATTTGTAAAGTAGAACACTCCTGTCATCCCACCCCAGCCCCACCGGAAGGGAGCATGGGTCACATGGGAAGTGCCTCCCCCCACCCCCACTCCCCGGTTTCCCAGGGAGGCTTGCTCTCTGGTGCCTTTCTGGAGAGGGCTCAGGTGCTGTTCTGTGACAGCAGCGCTTTGTTTTGATTAATCAGTGGCTAATTATTGACCACTTAGACACAGCTGGCCTCCCCTCTCCTCCCAAATATCACTCCTATCCAGGTCATTCTGGCCTCAGTGAAGTAAAGTGCTTTCCGTGGCTTTTTCATCCCAAAACTCTCAGATAAGTTCAGATTCCTTGTAAACATCAGACTGGTTTTCAGTCCAGAGAATTGCAGAATAAGTGGAGTAAGCAGAATCCCCACTGTAGAAGCATTACCTAATTAAACCCGGCAATCGCAAAGACCTATTTATGAAAAATAGTTTCCTTGTTTGTGGAAGCATTGAAGTTGCTGAGAAAGCTAACTGGATCTCCCAACTTTGGGCTGATGAATGTACGCTGTTGCTGCTGTCTAGTGGTTGACTTTACATGTGGAAGAGTTGTCCTGCTTGTGCACCTTGAGAGCAAAGCTGTGAGCCTGTCAGAACAGTTTGGGGGCCACATGGACCCACGGAGAGCCATAGAGGGAAAAGGAAGACCCAGGTAGATATTTGTGTTGTGACAACTGCTATCGGGAAAGGGAGATTTCATCAGTTAAAAAGAGGCATCTGTTAGACTTGGGATTGTTTCATGTTGGTGTTGTGTTTAAAAAGAGAATCCCAGAAGTAGAAAAATACGTTAATACATATACACACATAAGTGCAAGGTTAAAAAAAAGAGAAACAGACTGAAAGATAGGAATTAAAACATTTAGGGTAGCCTCTGGTGTTTTCCTTGCAGCCTTTCAAAGGTCGTCATTTGCCTTTTCTGATTTACATTATTGCCAGCAAACCGCTTCTTTAGCATGGGAACACCCTCCTCCCCTCCCTTCACTGTGCTGCATCTCAAGTCCAGATCTGTTCATGGGTCTGGCTTTCCTCTCCTCCTGGCCACCTGAAGTTAGAAAACAGATAATATTCTGATTCTGATCTTGTTTAAACTGTCACAGAGTGGTACTAGCCACATAATCGGATGTCATCCGGAAAGATGAGGTGGCAGGCTAGCCTTCAAAGGATTTCTCACCTCCTCCTCCTGCTGGAGGTTGGGCCTGAGATTTTTCTCCTGTTAAGCTGCGAAATTCACACGTTCTCTGTTCACACCTGTTTAATTAGCAACTTGGAGTCCGTTATTACAGGGAGGGAGACTCTCACGGTTAACATTCTTAACTGAAAACACATTTGGGAAATTGTATCATGCTCTTACTTGACGCTAGAACTTCAGATGAAAGGGAACACCAAATTCCTCATTTAAATTTGTTGTTCTGGTTGAAAAGATGGAGCTCCCAGTGAGCCTGAAGAAAATGACTCACTCCTGTGAGCTCCTACACCTCTTTGGGAGTGCACAGAGAGAAGTCTGGGCTTCGAAATGTGAACTGCAGTTAGAGCCAAACCCCAGTGACCGTACAGCAGAGGTCTGCAGCAAAGCCCAGAGGCATCACAGACTTCCTGTCTTGGTCCTCAGACCAGACTTTATTCGCAGTTTGTTCAACAGAGATTTTATTTTGATACGAATATTCTGCATAAAGCATAGTATGTTTTCTATACTTCTAGGAGTGCCTCAAACAATATCAAGGGGTTTTCTTTATGTGGTCTTTGGGGGAGAACGCTAGCTACATTCTTTGTTTACATCTCATGCGTGAGCCCCTTTTATGCACGAGCTCTGCTGGCCAGCCTGAGAACTGTGGAAGGGGGGAGATCAGGGTTACCTTTCAAATGCATCTTTGGCAGGGGTGGAGGGGGTTCCATTACAGATACTTTTCATACTGAGAAACCAGGGCTCGGGTGGCAGGTGAGCAGTCACACGGAAGGTATCCGCCTGAAAAGTGACCTATGTGGAATGGTGGTCCCCACGGCGGTGTGATCATCAGAATTCCTGGGAGGCTTTTGATCCTCCAGCCTGAGGCCTGGCATCACAAGAGGAGTTCCCAGGGTGGCTGGTGTAGAGAAAGCCTGCGGTTTACATAGCAACATAGCAGTCACTAACTGCCAGGGGTGGACTGGCTGCCACTCCTCTGTCTGCCTCTGTGTCCAGGGCCTCTGCCCCTCCTCCTCCAGGCGAGGGGTCAGGAGTGTGTCTGTAGTAGGGTGAGGCTTGTTTTGCTGCCTGGACTTGGGTCTGAGTGATTGTGTTTGTATCTTGTGTGTAGGACCCAGGCCCATGGGAGGAGGCACTAGGAGGAGTTTTCAGGCAGCAGGGGGCATTGCCCTGGGTGGTATCCACGGAACGTGGGAAACTGGGAAATGACCCCAAATCACGCAGTCCTGGTTTGTATGGCCTCTTTTTATTGGGGAGAAGGGTGTGTGCGTGAGAGTGCAAGTGACTTGCTTTTCTCATTATGTGTTTCTCAGGTTTACAAGGAGGTTCTTCCGGATTTTCTCTCTGCTGGGCCGGCAAGTGTTCGAGGGGGGCCTCAACTGTCAGACATGGCAGAACTGGTGGTCCTCAATGAACTTGGCTTCCTTTCAAACATATATTCCCAAGGGGGCTCCCCAAAGGCTGGCAGGAAAGTCCCCTGTCCTCGTACCTGCTTGGGTGGCCACCCCACCCCCACCACACAGGCGGTTCCAGTTCCACAGGTGCACATGCGTGAGCAAATCCCTTTAAAGCAAGAAACAGCCTCGACTGTCATCTGCCTGAGGGGCCTCTGGTAGTTGTAAAGCGCGTGTGTAGTCCTTGTAGCTAATATTCACCAGGGCAGCAGCTTGGGGGGTCTTGGGCTCTGGGGTGGCGTGGGACTTCCTGAGGTTGAGAGAGAAAAGAGATGATCTTGAACTTACTATTGAATGACCGAGGTGTTGGAGCTGCCCTAGAGCCTAGGTGCGCAGTGGTCCCTACTTGCAGACGGAGCTTGGTGACCCTGGGTGGGATGGAATCGTGTGGAGCCGACGGGCCTGTTTCCAGCCCACCTTCTAGCCCCCTTCCATATCTTCACCTTCTGCTTTGCACGCTGCCTTGTGTCAGGGCTCTGCCCCACCTTTCTCAGGAGGTCAGTGCTGCTTGTCCCTGTCCAGTCCCTACGTGTCGGTTACACCCAAGGATGCCCTCAGCCTCCCTCCCCGCTGTGTGCAACATTGTACTGTATCCGCTGTCTGGGCCAGCTGTCTGACTTGACTCCTACAACCCCAGGAAGGCACAGTTTAGTAGCAGTCGCACCCAAGGTCAATCTGGTGGTTAAAATACCTCTCTTTAAATTATCAGCGTGATGGATTTTTGCATTTTGGTAAAGGGTCCTTTTTTTTTTTTAATCTCTGCCCCCCCCCTCCATCCTGTTATTTTGGGGGGGCATCACTGCCCTCTGGTGGTTGTGGGAGCTACCCAGCGCCGCTCCTGAGAGCCACCGCTGGATTTGAACAACCAAGCCCGCGGGCCGCAGTCCAGCACTCAACCACTTAGGCCACCGGGGCTCAGCCCCATCCTGATGTTATTGATGATGCGAGTTTTTGTTTCGGTTTTTTGCTTTTGTTTTGGGGTGTTTTTTGTTTGTTTGTTTGTTTTTTTGGTAATGCTTCAACAATGTAGGTCTTCCTGAAACTGGTTCAGCTAACTTCGCCTGATGTTAGTGATTCCTATGGGGTCTGACTCTGAAAAGTCTAAGGGAGGCTACATAAGTCTAAAGTTGTCGCTTTCCATATCTTGAAAGTACCAGTTGTACAGGCTTCTCATTAAGCCTGACTTATGGGAAATTATAACAAAAGTGATTATTGTTTTCTTTGTGGTTCATGATACCTCATCTGAGAGGTCCCGATAGCTAACAAGTGTGTTCTTAAAAATAAAGATGCCTTTGTATCATAAAGTGACCTCACAGCTACTCTAGGGCTTTGAGGTTTTTTCATGTTCTTTTTTTCCCCCTTCTAAACTTATTTTTTCAATGATTTTAGTCACTTTGGTTTCGATTGAGGGTCTGCAGTTCCTGCTGTGTGATCATTGTTTCAGTGAAGTTCTTTTGTTTTAAAAGATTCATGGTAACACAAAATGTATTTTACTGCTACAACTAAAATGTATTTATAATAAAATGCCTTTTTAATAATTTGGAGATCTGTTTCTTCTTGTGAACCACAGGTTTCTTCCTGTCGGGACCAAAGGGACAGAAATGCAGCCTCACCCTGTGGGAAAGGGATCAGCGTGGGGTCGAGGGAGATCACAAGGGAGTCCTGGGCGTGGGGGTGGGTAGGCACTGCATTGAGAAGCACAGTCTGAGACTCAGGCCATGTGCTGCTCCCCCGCCCGAAGGGAGGTGGGACCGTCTGATCTCTCCAACAGAATCGCTCAGAAGCTTAATTGGAGATGGCAATGGGCTGGTTTTTTGGTTGCGGTAAATGGTAACTGAAAACTTAGTCGTAATTTATAAAGTTATCACCCCAGTGTTTAGAGAGCCGTGAAGTGGCGAAGCATTTAGACCGGAGTGGGGGGCGGGGTGTGCTGCTGGCCTAGTGGTGTATGTGTCACAGAGCCCACAGTTAGAAACCACCAGGCAGCCCCTCCTGAGGGAGGAAGGGGAGGTGTGCTCCTCCCCAGCAGTGAGTTTGGTTGTTTTTGTTTGTTTAAGCCTACAAGTGTTGCCTGAGTATCAGAATCCGTGGGCAATAACGAATTTTTTTTGGGGGGTGCGGTTTGGGCATCATTGCCTTCTGGTGGTGGGAGTAGGAGGCCCAGCCTTTGCTCCGTGGAGCTGGAATCGAACCTCCATCCCAGTGGGCTGCAGTCCCGCGCACAACCACTGCGCCACCGGGCCTCAGCCCAATAACAAATTTTTTAAAAGACCGCTCATCACTCTTGGCAAGTGATTTACTTAATGCAGCACTTGTCCGGCCCAGCATTAATTTCAGAACTCATAAAACCTAGCACACACCAATACATTAGCTGGGCCTGACAGCACTGGGCACGACGCTGTGTGACAACCTTTAACTCAGCTGCTTGGGGAGAGAAGTGCTGGCCGGGCACAGAACAACCCCAAGTCGGGGTCTTGTTCTTGTCGGGGCAGCCCGGCCTTGCACGTCACAGGATGCCCGAGTGCCCTGCCTCTCCGTGTGCACCATCCCGTTGGCGCGGTGCCACCAGGCCAGCTTGCGTGCACGCCTGGCAGCCAGTGTGGTGTGTGAGCGGGTGAGGCAGTCGGGCTGGTGCCAGGATAACACTGCAGGTCCTTTTCCACACAGCGAATCGGGCTTCATGATGAGGCTGGCCACCGTGCTGGCTCTGATTGAAGGGCTGAGACACACGCCTGAGATTTGCAAGTATTTCCTCACCGAGACCAGAGCCCGGCTGGGCTGGCTCCCCCATCACCTGCGGGCGTTACCTGCTCTTCCTGGCCCTCAGGCGGTGTTGCTGCGGCCTGTGAGGCTTTTCTCCAAGAATGGTGTGCATGGAAGGGTGTGTGGCAAAAGTTCATTGGTTAAACAATCTCTGCCTTTTCCTTAAACAGACCAGGTGGTGGGACCAGAGTCCTGGGAGTGCGGGAGCGCGTGGTGAGTGTAGGGGCACCGGGCCGGAGCCTTGTTGGCACTGACCAGTCTGAAGTGGACCCCTGGTTTTGCTGGTCAGCTGCCCCAAGCCCTTGCTTCCAGTTGACGTTGCCTCTGGTACTCTCTCCGTCATACGGTCCCAACAAGTGCTTTCCGGCTAAGGCGGCAACCCTGCCTTGAGACTTGATTGTCAGAAGCCCTAATGACACAAGGGTGAGCGAGGGACGGGGTGTCCCAAGGCTGGTGGCTCGAATCCTCCAGCCACTCCACAGGAGGAAGGTGAGGCTGTCATCTGTCAACCTGGGAACCCCTACAGAAGGGTCGCCATGGGCTGCAATCCACCCCATGACATTGCCTCCCAGGTGACCCTAACACCTGCCACCAGCCAGAGGGACCTGTCAGGAACAGGCCTAAACTCGCCACACTTCCCAGCTGACCTTCCAGGCACCCTAGGGATTGTTTCTGAGCACTGCACCCCAGACGCCTCATCATCCACTCTCCCACCTTGCCCTAAGTGCTCATGCGCACAGCCTCCTGGCTGAATTGGGGGGGTGGGGGTTCTGCTTAGTATTGGGAACCACAGAGTGGTGCCTATGGCCAAGTGCTTGCCTGCTAACCCCAAGGGTTGTGGTCGGCATGCATACCAGGAAGAAAGGCCTGGGGATCTGCTTCCCAAAGATGTCCTTCTCGGAAACATGTGGGGCCCCCAGGAGTCAGCTTGGGTCCGTGTGGACTTGATGGCAGCGTTTACTTTCTGACCTGGTTTTCCCTCAGCATCTAACCCGCTGCCACCAAGGCTGAGTCTTCCTCGTCGCCAGGCTGTGGAGAGTTTCTGAGGCCGCAAATCAAGCAGGGATCAGAAAGCCCCCTTTTCTCCCTGGGAGCAGCTGCAGGGCTCAGATGCCAGCCTTGCAGTTGGCAGCCTAATGCCCTTCCCCAGGGCCACCAGGGCACTTAGCACATCAACCTCTCCTCCCCTGTAAGTTCTACCCAGGAGGGATTGGGCCCCTTTTCCTCTGAGCCCCGCAACTAACCTAGAACCTCACTTGCTAACCCCAACGGGGTGGGAACCTACTCGGTGCTCCTCGGGGCACAAGGGGCAACAGCCCGCCCCATAGTGACCTTGTCTCTGGCATGGGGCGGGCCTGCTGAGACTTTTAGATTCTGTTAAAAGGCAGTGGATTTGGGGTTTGTTTTGTGGTGGTTCTTTTACCTCCAATCATGTATTTCTGGTGGCCTGTGGGTCACCTGCGTGTGGCACTGCTAGCCACAAGACCGGCAGTGCAAAACCACCAGCCTCTCTTCGGTGTCATAAGCCCACAGGGGCAGTTCTACCCCATCCTGAGTCAGCATCGGTGAGGTCTACCCTCCACACCGCCCCCCCAACTCCACATCAGCACCCCCACACATACACACCCCACTTGAGGTTTGGTCATCAGTATGACCCGATGACCCCCCCTTGGCCAGAGTACTGGGCTGGTAGGGAGGGTGTCTGCTGGAGGAGGAGGAAGAAGCTGTCTCTCACAATGATGCCCGCCCACCCCACAGGGTGCCTCCAGGGATCAGGACAAAGGTTGGCATTCAGAGGAGTCTGTGTGTTGCCAGGTGTCATTGTGAGCGTGACAGCCTCACCATGGTTACGTCAATTTTGACTGACACTGCCTACTACCTTCACATCCCCTGCCCTGCCACCCGTAGGCATCCATCGCCTGCCATGCAGAGGCTGGGTGAGTGGGGAACGTCCCTATTGTCTGAAGCGCTGGTGGATTTCAGATCCGCAGAGAGAGGCAATTAGGTTGCATAGAAGCTCTTAGCTCGTTACAATGGATGCTCTGCACATTGAGGCTGGCTCGCTTTCAGGAGGCTGTGCGGCTGCTCATTTCCCACCCCCCTGTGCCTGTGCTGTGCAGACGGCCGGTCCTGGGAGCGAGGGGGTGTGATTGGCCACAGGGCCTCTGGGAAGCCCTACCTACCTCTTGGCCCTTGTACTAGGCGACCCCCGCAGGGAACAGAGGAGAATGAGGTAGTTCTGAATCTGAAGAGGCCCCTGGGGAGACAAGGGTCCCTGAGTAGGGTTTAGGGTTTTGCTGCTTGCTTTACACTTGATCATAGCCACAGGGCCGAGAAGCGATTTGCTGCTTTTATTTACAAAAGACACTGAGCAGCCAGCCACCGACCCTGGGTGTGCATACGACGCCCTAGGGTTTACTGGGCTGGGCTTTGCCAGAAGCAGACCACCAGGCCTTCCTTCTGAGGGGCCTTTGGGTGACATCGGACTGCAAGCTTTTGAGGGTGTTCGGCTACACCGTCTGCAGCTTCCAGAAGCCCTGCAGAAGGCAGAGGGTGAGCCTGCAGTCACACAGGAGTCACCAGAGTCATTGCTTCAGCTTCTCAAGCCGGGTCAGGGGATCCTACCCAGATAGGCTTCAGACGGGGCTCCTGCCTGC
>PVJH01030921.1:0-24169 GCA_004026705.1 Nesogale talazaci
TTTTTTTAGGCCTTTATGGTTAGCAGAGGGAGCTTAACAGGGTTTTCCAATCTGCATTTTGAAAGAAGACTAGTTGCCAGGCCCATTGTCCCCTGAGCTCTGCTGAGGCTGTTGTGGGGGGTTGGCTGAGCCTGGGACCATGTGACTCTGGGACCAGGTGCTTGGCCTGGGCATATTTTCTGGGGTGCAAAGTGAGCCTCTGACCTGCGGCCTGTGAGTCACTCTGAGGATGAAGATCTGGACGGGCTTCAATTCATGTTCTCTGCCAGCCTACAGCCCTGCGAGCATGCTCTGAGCCAAGGATACCAAGGCCTTCCCTTAGAGAGCTCCATGGTGGCGCAGGTGTGGGACAGGAGTCTTGGTGGGCTTCCTGGAGGAGGTGACACTTGAGTGGAGACGCTAGTGACCGGAAAGGCCAAGCAACAAAGGTCCTGCTGGGTGAGGGCTCCACTTAGACAGTCCTTGGACAGACCAGTCCTGTCTCTTGTGAAGGACAGGCTGACAGCCAGGCAGACTCTGGCCGAGGCCCAGGATGCGGTTGGTCTCTGGGTTCTGGGCCTTAGCTGCTCAGAAGCTGGCAGGTCTCGCTGCCAGTCACCTTCCTCAGCCCCGCTGGCCAAAATGTCTCCTCCTGTGACTTTGAAGAGGCGAGTCAGCCCCGGAGCTCACTCTCCCTGTGAGTTGCTCCCTCTCACCCAGGGTCATCCCTCTGTGCCAGGGCACAGTTGCTGGTCTGGCAGTCTGAAAGGGGAAGAAGGGAGCAGGCAGGCCCCGCCTGGTGCACCCCAGCCCCCTCCCACTTGCTTGTTGCAGGTCTGGCTTCCTGCCATGAAGGCCAAGGGGCTGGAGATCTCGGGCACCTTCACCCGCCAGGTGGGCTCCATCTCCATGGACCTCCAGCTGACCAACAAGGCCCTGCAGGTCATGACTGACTTCGCCATCCAGTTCAACCGTAACAGGTGGGCTCCCAGCTCCCCACCTCCACCTGCAGGCAGGGGACCTGGGAAGGGGACTGCACCTGGCTGCCTCCTGTGTGGGTTCCAAACTACCAGATGAAGGGGGCACATTTTCTCTCCCTCTCTCGTTGTTGTTTTTGCCACTGCTGTTGCCGCTTCTTCAGGCAGCACCCCAACCCCAGCCTGGGCCGCCAGCACCCAGGTCTGGCTCTCTGGGGAAGTGTAGCGGCCTCTCCTGATGATCCTTCTTCCTGATGGCTCCAGTGATGAGCAAACTGAGCCTCTAAGAAGTTGACTGAAGGGGCTGCTTCCCCAGGGAGAGCCATGGCCACACCCGCTCAAGGCCCCCGGGGGGCCTGTGGTCAGCCATGTCTGAGACACCCTGGGTGGTAGCACTTCCTGAGGGGCAGGCCTCTGCCCGGGGCTGTACAAACGTTGTACCTTGCCCAAGCCATTCCTGGGGTTGGTAGATAGGGCAACTGGCTCCAGAAGCTCCTACAGGCAATGGGGTGGGGGATGGGGACCTGCCAAGATGAGCAGCCACACTTCCTGGGTCTTGGCGTGTCGTCTGGCAGGTGTGGGGTGATTTGACTGTCAAAGGCCCAGGCTAGATGCATCTTCCCAAGTCCGAGGCATCTCTCCCTCACAGTGACGGCCTCCCTGCCCACGCTTACCCACTGGTGGGGCTGCGCGGCCTTCTGTGGCCCTGTGCAGCCGACCACCTTCTGCATCCCGCTTAGCCTGCTCGGAGCTCCCCGTCCAGGTCCCTGGTCACATTTGCCAGGGGCTCCGCCCGGTGGGAGCATGGGGGAGAGCACTTGTCCACTCCTGACTGCCTGGCCAGAGCGCCACAGAGGCTCCTTGGAGCCCCAGAAGTCGGCTCCTCACGTTTCAGCACCTGCTCTCCCACCATCCCCCTTGGGGGCTTCTCTCCCCAGCTTCGGCCTGGCCCCCGCCGCCCCCCTCCAGGTCCATGCACCACTCAGCCCCAACCAGACCGTGGAGATCTCCCTGCCTCTCAGCACGGTGGGCTCCGTCATGAAGATGGAACCGCTGAACAATCTCCAGGTCTGTTGCCACCACCGGCGGCCCCGTGTCGCCCCCCGACATCCTGCCCTTCAGCCTCGGGGGGGGGGGGGGTGGAGAGAGGTGTGTGGCCCAGCCTGTGTCGCCCACGGGCAGCGTCCTTGCATTCATCCTCTGGACCTCAGATCAGAAGGGACAAAGGGGCATGATGACCAGGGAGGACACCCAAAAGAACCCGCAGGGTGCCAAGCCCTTCACTGTCCCCAGGTGGCTGTGAAGAACAACATTGATGTCTTCTACTTCAGTACCCTGTACTCCCTGCACATCCTCTTTGTGGAAGATGGCAAGATGGGTGAGTCTTGAGGCAGCCCTTGGGGGCAGGGCTATAGGTGGAGGAACCTGGGCCAATGAGACGTCCTTGTGGGTCACCTCAGGGCCTTGCCCAGCCGACCCTCTCCAAGCTCCAAGGACTAAGTCCTCAGGCCCAGCCCAGGGGGTTCCTGTCCCTTGGTCACAAAGGAGTGGTGCCCGGGGTGCCCTGCCAGCTGCCCTAAGTTCACGTGGCGGGGAGAGGGCTTGCATGGCTTTGAGGAGCCGTCCCAGGCCTCAGGGTGGGCAAGCCATGCAGGTAGGAAACCTACCTGTCTCTGCTCCCCGGTGGCCAGAGCCACCTGGTGCTACCGAGTGCCCCCACGCCCTCCCCAGACCGCCAGATGTTCCTGGCCACGTGGAAGGACATTCCCAATGAGAATGAAGCCCAGTTCCAGATCAGAGATTGTCCCCTCAACTCAGGTGAGAAGCCCAGACCCTCCCTCCCCTGCCTTCCTCTGGTCCCAGCCCCTGTGGACCCAAGCCCCGCCCTGACTCAGAACCTTCCGCTGCCCTTTGACCCCACAGAGGCTGTGAGCACCAAACTGCAGAGCAGCAACGTCTTCACCGTCGCCAGGAGAACCGTGGAGGGCCAGGACATGTTGTACCAGTCCCTGAAGCTGACCAACGGCATCTGGGTGCTGGCCGAGCTGCGGGTCCAGCCAGGCAACCCCAGCCTCACGGTGAGACCCTCCAAGCCTGCCCAGGGCTGCCCCCGCTGGGGGGCGCTGGAGCTCCCTCCCTCATTCCTGGCCTGGGTGGGTCCTGGTGGGGAGACACTGGCCCAGCCATGCTGGTGGCGAATCCAAACCCGGCCCTGGGGGGAGGAGGGGTCTGAGAAAGCCTCCAACTTGGCCCCGTCCAGGACTGAGACACCAGTTGGGGCCTGAGGAGTTAGGCTCGATGGAGCATTCTGTAGCCCTGGCTCCTGTGAGGCCCTGCTGCCTGGACAGCTGCCCCTCCTAGCCTCCCAGAGCCCCTGTGCTGGGGCTCCCCTGCTCCCCTGGCGCCCTGGCCAACACCCCTGCTGACACACCGCCATTGGCCCTGGGCGGGTCGGGGCTGCGGTGGTGGCAGTGGTGGTGACCCCCGTCTCCCTGTGTTGCTGCATGTCTACCCTCCCTGCTGGGCACCGCGCGCAGGACCTGGAGGTTAGCGGATTGCTTTTCTCTCCTCCCTCCCCCACCACGTTGCGCTCACCTGACTCATGGCTTGGCCCTGGATCGCCCCTAACCCTGCTGGCCTCATTCTGCTGCTCCTCTAAACCCAGCAGACACACGTGTAGCCTGCAGACGGGCAAGGGGGCCACTCTCCTGAGACCCCACTTTGCAGCATCCAGGGCCTCCTGTTCTTCCCGGAGCTCTACTCGCCTGCCCTTTCCTAACTGCAGCTTCAACACCAGTGATTTTCAGAGGGAGGGCACACAGCGGAGGCTCCCGCCTGTAATCTCCAGGCTCCCCTTCAATTAAAGCCGAGGCCAGTCTCCACCCAGCTGCCACGGACCCTGCAGCCCCCCGCTGTCTCCGGGGCTTCCCTCGAGGAGGGCGCAGGAAGGCGGTGGGCTCTGAGGGCGCAGGGTGGGGCCAGCACACCGGCTTGACAGCCGCCTCATGAGTCATGCTTCTTGCCAGCAAGGATCTAGCTGGTGGCTGAGCCGACAGCCGGGGTGTGGGCTGCAAGCAGATGGGGCCCACACCGGGCTGTGGTGGCAGGCACCCCAGCGCTTCCCCTCACATCTGCCTCAGCGGGCTTGCCGCCCACCCTCTGCGCTCCCTGCATGGCCTGCCTGCCTGCCCTGCCCGGCCCAAGCCCAGTATGGTCCCCTCTCTCTGACACAGCTGTCCCTGAAGTGCCGAGCTCCAGAGGTGTCCCAGCACGTGCACCAGGCCTACGAGACCATCCTGAAGAACTGAGACCCGTCTGCCTCGGCCAGCCCTCCCGGGGCGGGGGAGGGGGGGGGGTCTCAGCACTCCGTGCCCATCACCCTCTCTCAAGTTGCTGCTGCTGTTCAGGGTCAGGTGAGGTGGGACTAGGAGCCAAGTGGCAGCTGAGCTCCGGAGACCCCCGAGTCTTCTCGCCCTTCTTTGTGCCTGGATGGCAGGCACAACCCCTCCTCAGGCTCCAGTCTTGGGAGCCCCACTGTCCCTCTGGGTGGGGCTAGAGGCCTAACCCTGCCAGCCTGTCCTCCCCCGGGGCCATGGGGGGTCTCGAGGAGAGCTGTTGTCAGGGGCAGCTCAGGGTGAAAGTGCCCACAGGGCCAGAGCTGTACCCCTGCCCCGACACCTGGTGCCCTGCAGGCCTGTCCATGTGCAGCCCCGCCACCGCCGTCCTGAGGACAATCACTGCTCCCCCACCTCCCTGCTGTCCTCTCAGCAGAGTCCAGGCCCGCAGGACCCCCAGCGTCCTTCAGTCTGGGTTTCTCAGCATCTGCGCCCCCTGCCCCCTCCAGTTCCTGCGACCCACAGGGCACTCGGGTGACCTGTCCCTGCTGGTGAACAATAAAGAAAGGTTGTGCTTTCTGGCATTTGCAGACACTTCTTTCCCCACTCAGCAAGTGTCAGGCCTGAAGGCCCCCCCCCCGAGGGTGGGGATGGTTTCGGGGCCCTGCAGGCACTAGAGCTAATATATATATAAAGAGAAAGTCTATATTGTATGTTCACTCTTATTTTCAAACAAAGAAAGTGAATAAAAATGATGACAACGAGTGTGTCCCTGGCCAGTGTGTCAGGTCCTGGGGCTTCTCAGGGCTCTGCCCTGGGGTCCAGGACTTGGGCCCCAGCTCCTCCCAGTATTCTCAGGAGGGACACCCCCACCCTGTCCAGGAATCCATCGAGTCCCTCTTCCTGCACCAGCTGACAGCCCCTTGTGATTTGGGAGAAGGACTCAACCCTCTGACCTCTCCTGCTTCCCGTCCACTGGAAGTGGCCAGGAATGGGGGTGGAGGGCCGAGACAGGCTGTGCCAGCCCTGCTCCCAGCAGTGAGTGCCAGGCCTGGTGGAATGTGCTCCTTCCTGCCCACTGCACTGTCTCAGTCCAGGCCCTGAGCTGGCAGCCACCCTGACCACCACCAAGGACACCCCATCTGGCCTAGATCTGGGGCTGCCAGCTCCTCCGGAGGGGACAGTTGTGCCGGGGGCAGAGCTGCTATAGCTTCTTGGCACCTCCTTCAACCTGGAGCAACCTCGGGCCCCTGGATCCTTGAGCCGGCTTCTTACAAGGAGTAGCCCGGGTGTCCCCTGGCTCCCCTCTCCCATGGGAGCTGGGAAGGGGCACTGGCCTGCGTGTCACCATGTTGTGGAGACCCCTGTTCTCCCCCTACTTTAGTTTCTAGGCTCTGAAGACTGCATAGCTGGGATCTTGCCCTGAGGTACTGGAGGGGCAGGACTCTGGGCCCAAATGGGTCCTGCATCCACCCTGAGAAGCCAGGACACCCAAGATCGTGAGGAGCTAGAAGAAAGGGTCTCTGGCCCAGCCTTTCAGAAGGCACCTGTGAGGTTCCCATCCTTAGTTAAGTTGATGCCTCCAGGTGATCATGGTGGACTGGCCACCCCGGCATACCCAGCAAGACCCAGTGACAGAGAAACCGAGGCAGAGAAGGCCCTGTGCTCTCCCTTCCTCAAGCCTGGGGCCCTGCAGGTTCAGGAGAAATGCCCCAGGGGGCATGGGATCTGTGTCCGACTCCCTTCAGAGTCCTTGGCCGGCCTTCTGTTTGGGGGCCCACATAGTGCCCCCACCTTCTCCCGCCACAGTGAGTCCACACCCTCCCTACCTCTTAGTGCTTAGCATGCAGCTGCCCCACCCTTACTTGTCTTGGTTAAGAAAACAGTCAAACATTTGCCATTTCAACACTTTTTGCACAAACGATTCAGTGCCAGTGTCTATCAGATTGTGCAAACATCATCCCCATCCAGTGCCCGGCGAATCCCTCACCTTAACAAACTCAGCCCTCTAGAAGCATAGCTCCCCTCTCCTGCCTCTAGGGCCGGAAGACCCAACAAGCCAGGCAAACACCTCGTTTTCCCACAGAGGTTAGCCGCCCAGTATGTAACCTGCTACCCCACCAGAGCTCCTCTCGCCCAGATAAGTAGAACAAGGACGCTTGGCTTCTCCATTCCTGTCGGGGACAGTACATTGGCAAAGAAACTTGGATTCTCTACGAAGAGACTGCGGGGGTGGGAGGCAGATGCCAGACCTTGAGTCAGAATCTTTGATGCGGTGTAAAAATGTGAAATTGTTCCTGAGATTAACGAACAAAGCACCAGTCACCCCACACTGACCTTGTTTGCAGGGTCACCCAACAGTGCCCGGTTAGCACTCACGAGCTTTGGCTTCTGCATTTGCCTGTCTTGGGGAGTGCAGAGACAGGATCAGACCCCGTTTGTCCCCTGGGGG
The DNA here is from genome assembly GCA_004026705.1 of Nesogale talazaci. Lineage (NCBI taxonomy): Eukaryota > Metazoa > Chordata > Mammalia > Afrosoricida > Tenrecidae > Nesogale > Nesogale talazaci. The sequence continues at coordinate 6,744 of PVJH01030921.1, forward strand.
TCGAACGCCTGTCGCAGTAACACTCTCGGGGTTTAATCGTGTAGCTTGCATCGGACTTCATCTTAACAGCCGAAGAGCTCCCATCGCACGGACCGGCCACATTTGGCTGACCCTATGCCTGGGGCACCTTAAGGTATTTTCCACCTGGCTACTGTGAGCAGGAGGGGCTCCGCTAGCATAATGGTCAGGTAGTGGCCTAAGTGCAAGGCCAGCAATTCGAAACCACCTGCTGCTCCGAGGGAGAAGGACAGGGCTTACTACTCCCCTAGCGAGTGACAGTCTTGCAAACCCACAGGGTGCTATGCCTCCGCATTGACTCGATCACAGTGAGTGAGGAATTTTTGTTTGTTGTGACTATAGTGTACGAGTCTCTGAGTGAGTTCTTGTTTTCAGTGCTTCGAGTTAAATACTCCTGGCTTTTCCTACCTGGAAGTCATTCCCGTCTTCTGTATCGATGCACATAGACCCACCACAGTATTCCGTGGACGGAGAGGGACAATCCATTGTTACCAATCTCCTGGCTACAGTCAGCCAATAATATAGTGATTGGCCCAAGATTTTTATTTTTCAGATTTTTAGTTCTTGTTTTGCAAAGACAGTCACTGGTTTAAAACAAGGCAAAAGGGGGTGGAAGTGAAAAACATCTTCCTCGATGCTACTGTATCCAAAGGGGTTCAACGGTGTCCAAGCTGCTTTGGCTCCTACTTACACACAAGCAAGGAGAGAAAGCTGAGAGCCCTGGTAAGCATCATGGTTTATGTGCTGGGCTACGATCTGTGAGGTCAGCCGTTTGAAACCCCCAGCTTCTCCGGAGAAAGACAGGTCTTTCTACGATCATCGTTTCCCGAGTTAAGTCTCGGAAACCCACAAGGGCATCATAAGTCCCCCTCAGCTAGATGGCAGTGAGTTCTGTTGTTTTTTAGTACACAAGTCAATGTGTGGACTAACTCCTGCACCACCCTCACCCCTTGGGAGGGTTTCAGTAGAGCACCCTCGGGTGTTTATTAGACAACTATGGGGTGTTTACCCCACGTGGAGTATGCCACTTAATGGACATACTGTACTCAACAACACCTCCCCAGCCGGGCACAGCAGAGGCTGTTGGAAGGTTCTGCTAGACCTGGTGTCACTGCATGGGCCATTCACACAGACCGTTTCCACTGAGAGACAAGTTCCTGAGAAGGACTGTGAGGCCAAAGGTAGGTCCACTTATCGGAAGGAGTGTAGGCATAGAGACAGCAACTGATGCGGTGGTTTATTGGGGCGTGGGAGGAAGGATGAAGAGAATTGGGGAGCAGACAATATAGGAGTGGGGAGGGGGCACTAGAATGTGATGACATATATGCAATTCTTTTTAAAAGTGATTTTACTGCAGAAATGGATGACGTCAATTTTTTCTCGAAACTTTAAAATCTAGAGGGGTAGGTACATTGGCCATTTTGATAGCCTCTGCTGAGTTACCTTTTAATTACATCCCTCTGCACAGCAACGATAGGCCCTTGGTTCTACGGCAGCCCAGGTGATCTGACCCATACCACTCACCTTTCCAAACTCCACCTCTTTATTGGTCCGCTTCCTTGAACCTTTGCTAAATTGATGGGTGAGACATGGCATCTTAATTGTGGTTTTTAAATTTTATTGGTTACTGGCATTTCATTGGCTGTTTTGAGGATCACTACAGAGAAGTTATAAACAATTTGTCTCTATTGTTCAGGTCGCAAATACTGACTGTACTTCTGATGTTTGGGGTTGGGAGGGGATAGAGGTGGGGGCAGACAGTTGGACCACTCTGCTGCCGTCGGCGGGGACGTCCTCGGACACCGACTTAGGGCAGTATCCACAGCCACGAGGAGACCAGAGCTCTGCCCCCATCTCCAGTCTTCTCCCGGTTTTCTGGCTACTCAGTGTATATGTCTTGCTCATTGGACTGGCAGTTTATTGTTTTTGTTTGTTTGTTTTGGACATCACAGCCCTCTGGTGGTGGGAGTAGGAGGCCCAGCCTTGCTGCTGGATTTGAACCTCCAACCCAGTGGGCCGCAGTCCTGCGCACAACCACGACGCCACTGGGGCTCAGCCCTTTTATTTATTTATTTATTTATTTATTTATTTATTTATTTATTTATTTATTTATTTATTTATTTATTTTGGACTAGCAGTTTAGACACATCTCTGGGAAGAGTCAAGGTCTTGTTTGGAGATGGAAGAGGAGAAGGGGGCCGAATTCGGTGCCATCATCCCCGAGGTCCCCTTGATATGTGTACAGGGATCAAAGCCTCAACTGACCATATAAGTGCGTGCTCTGAAGTCACAGCGTGAGAGGGCAGGCCTGCTGCAGACAACATGGCAGAGGCTGCTCCAGTCACAGTCATAGGAGGACTCTGGAGGGAGGGGCAGGAGCCTCTCCCATGGAGGCAGGATAGAGAACTACCATATGTACTCTAGTGTAAGCTGACCCAAATATCAGCTGCGGCACCTAATTTGACCAAATATGTATCACCAAAAAATAAGTTGTTTTAACCACTCTCAAGGGACAATTCAGTGTCATTAACTACAGCTCAAGGGCTGAGCCCCGGTGGCGTAGTGGTTGTGCGCGGGACTGCAGCCCATGGGATGGAGGTTTGATTCCAGCTCCACAGGAGCAAAGGCTGGGCCTCCTACGCCCACCACCTGAGGGCAGTGATGCTCCCAAAAAACAAAAATAACAATTAAAAAAAGAAAACAGTACTGTAACCCAGGGTCAAGGGTAGGTGTGTGGTTTGGCAGGCCCCGCCCACTTTGGGAAACACTGAACTACACTCCCTGTAGGGTGAGACCATCCCCACCATCAGTTTCTAAAAGGGTCTCAACACAGACACCCTAAACAGAAACTCGGGACCCTCTCCCAGCCCCTGGTCTCGACGGACGTGGCCGGTTTAGATCACGTCAAGGGGGTCCTACAATGGTGGTTCTCCAGCTCTGACTTCTGCCAATTTTCAAGGCCCAGCCGGGTCACAGCTTGCACCAGGACCTGATTTCTCGTCAGAACTGAATGCCGTTCCATTCCATCATTCCATCGCCGTCTGTATGCAGGCGGCTGGGGGTTGTTTTTGCCTTGGGCTGTTTCGAACAAAGTCGCAGTGATGTCTGATTGTCCCCAGGGCATCTACTTAGGAGTGGAATTGCTGAGCCAAGTTCAATTTCATTCTGTGTGTGATGTTATTCTGTATGTGCCAGACTCTCTCCCTCTCTTCCTATGGCTGGCCCTTGACACGTCATTTTTGCGAGCTGCCTTCTTATCCTCGCCTTTTCCTCCCGGGTTTGTTGTTCTTTACCCCCGTGTGTGACTGCTTTGCACTCTGCCACTCTGAACTTGTCTTCGATATGGCTTTCATCTCTTCTCATACTTGATCCTTTTTTTTTTGGAGGGGGGGGATTGTTTTGGCATTGTAGTCCTGATCCATCTGGGCTTTATTGTAGCGTTAGGAATGAGGTAAGCCTCCAACTTTCTCTTTCCGGCAGATGGGTACCCAGCTGCTTGAACAACACTTCTTGAGCAAGTCATCTTTTTCTCCCCAGATTTGAAATGCCACATTAATCACATATTTGGGTGTAATTTTTTATTTTGAACGAAGTATTGGACCTTTTGAGACTTCATAGTGGTGAGCGTGTAGGCTGGCCGCTTCTGACACAGTTACCCTTTGTGCAGCAGACTGAAACCCTGCCTGCCCCCGCGCCCTCTGTCCTCCCGCTCGATCCAAGCGTGTCTACACTCATTGTTTTAGCCACTGTGTCTCCATAGAGTTGAGTGCCTTCCTCTTTTCGGCGGATCCTCGATTTACCAAACTCGATGTCCTCCTCTAAGGACAGGGCCCTCCTAATGACATGTCCAAGTATGTGTTTCTAAGGAACATTCTGACCATACTTCTTGCGACACGTAATTATCCCCTCTCGGGCAGTCCATAGCACGTTGGCTACTCTCTGCCGACACCCTAATTCAAAGGCATGAATTCTTCTCTTCTTCTCGCCTAGTGCCCCCCCCTAGAAGATCATTGCAAGTATCATGTGCTTGCTGACTCGTCTGGCTTGAGTCAGACACGCTTTAGTCATGGAAGTGATTTTGTTTTGTTTTGGGGCATCACTGCCTCTGGTGGTCGTGGGCGTTACCCACGGCTGCGCCTGAGAGCCTCCGCTGGACCTGAACCGCCAAGCCCGCGGGCCGCAGTCCCGCACCCAACCACTTACGCCACCGGGGCTCAGCCCTTGGAAGTGATTTTTTTAAGCCAACACTTTAAAGAGCCTTTTGCTGACTATTTGCCCACTGCTTCAGAGGTGCCCTTTGCCTGCCTGTCTGCTGTTTCCATAAAGAAAGACCCAGGCACGTCACACTCTCTGTTCACCATGATGTGGCCTACTGGTCCGGTTGTGAGGAATTTTGTTTCTTTTTAAGGTGTCAATCCATACGATATACTGTAAGCATCTTTCATCACCAGCAAATCCTTCCCGTCTTCTTCACCTTCAGCAAGCAAGGTGGTGTAACTGCGTATCACGGGTTGTTTGTGCGTTTTCCTCCAGCCCCCAGGCTGCCTTCTTCATAAAGCCCAGCCTCTCAGATGGTAGGCTCAGCACGCAGACTGAAGAACCCATGGTAAAGGATACGACTCTGACACAGACTTTCCCTGATGTTTACAATTTAAAAGGCATTCCTGGGTTCTGTCCTAAGGATTGCCTCTTGTTCCATGGACAGGGTCCCCGGAAGCAGTGAAATGCCTGGCATGCCCGTTCTTCATGGCACTCCCCATAGTCGTGAAAGTCCACCCCTTTGCGGAGTCGGCACACAAGGAAACGGAGACCCGGCTGACGCCGTCAGTGGCCTCTGGAGCTGGAGCCTGTCTGAATGCGGCCGTTGCCCTGTGCACGCACTGCTGCGAGCTTTCAAAAGTGACCTTCAACAAAAGTTCACTGGTGTGTGCTAGTAATGATAACAATGCAGAAAGTAATTCAAGATTTTCTGCATCCTATTGGATTACCTATGTTCGGAAGGGGCAAAACTTTCCAACTCTCACTTCAGAGCTAGTTAGTGTTTTTAAACATGGACGGCATTTTTGTTTGGATCACATTAAATAATAAAGTATTGACACTATTAGACTACAAAGGAAGCCCACTGCCCTGGAGTCCTTTCCAACTAATAGTGATCTAATTCGGGATTTCTGAGGCTATACAGCTTTATTGAGAATCTCTAAGTTTTAGGGGACAGCTTCCTCCACCTGTGGGGTAAGAGGGGATTTGAACCCCCCACACTGGGGCTAAGCAGCCTGCTTGCAGACAGACACTCAACCACGCTGCGTTTCGTCTCTGTCAGATAATTTTGTTGTTTCTTTGGGGGGGGGCATCACTGCCCTCTGGTGGTGGGAGTAGGAGGCCCAGCCTTTGCTCCTGTGGAGCTGGAATTGAACCTCCATCCCAGTGGGCCGCAGTCCCGTGCACAACCACTACGCCACTGGGGCTCAGCCTTCTCTGTCACATTTTGAACGTTCTTCATTTAAAAGTTCTTGCGTGCATATTCATTCCCAAATGGGTTCTTGGATGTTTCCCCATCTCTTTGGTTCCTTGTGTAAATGGATCATTTCCATTTCTCTTCCATATGCAGGATTTCACCATGGAAGGTAAAGAGGATGAGTTCTGTATTTTCTTCAGGTTCCACCAGTTTTCCGCTCAGTGGCCTCGCTGTCCAGCCACACACCCCACGCACATCCCCTGGCACCAGTTTCTCTGCCGCAACTTCTTGTGACAGGGCAGGCACTTGACAGACTGTCTGTACTTCCCTTGGGGTTTTCGGATGTGTTTCTCCCTGTTAGACTGGGGCTACTGGGTGGGACAAGACCCCAGAAGATCCCAGAGAGGCTGTGTTCATCCCCTCTGGATCCCCTCTGAGCAGCGTGACTTATCGCTGCCGGCATCAGCCTGGCACCAACTGACCAGGACAGGGTTTCCACACTTCTCTATGGTGAGTTAACTTTTCCCTGTCCCTCCTCCAGCCTCGAGCTCTTAGAACAATTCCCTTCTCCTGTATCCATCCCTTAGAACAAGTCACGAAGTGACGCCAGCACTGGGACTAGTCCCCAAACCTCAGAGAGGGTAACGGTTTACACATGTAAAAAGCCCAGTCTCGCTCCCTCGGAACTGCTGGTGATTTCAAATTCCCAAGCAGGCGGGCCATGGCCCAACGCATAACCACGACACCACCAGGACTCCCAGGGACTCGTAGGGGGACATAGTGACGTACATTCATTGGAACTCTTCCGTCGGAAAGACGTGTCTGTCCTCCTCGTGTATTTACTGATCCAGTCAGTTAGGTCAGGTTAGACTCAGGGATATTTATTTTATGCTCTGGGTTAATCCAACACAGTGCTATGTATGTTGCTCATTTTGTTCCAACTTTGGTCACTGGGGAAGCCTTTCAGGTGTGGGGACACTTGTGGGCTCCAATACAGACCAGGGCTTCTGGGGAGGGGAGCCCAGAGATCCAGGGTTTAGGGTGAGACAGCAGACAGTACCCAGACCTCATGGAAAAAGCCAGTGAGGGAAGCTTCAGAACCCCACCCCGCACCCTCCCACCAAGAACACACAAGAAAGTCCGAGCTCACTTTGCTTTCAACTGCACATTTGAAAAGGGGCTTGGATTCTGTAGGAAGGGGCTGGACGAGAGGCAGGTGCCAGCCAGACCTAAAGGCAGAACCCGTGATGTGGTGAAACATGAACACGCGAAACTAAGCACATGTAAGGCCATGCTTGCCGGCTCATCTGGCTGTGCTGTCAGCTCCTGCACATAGCTCAGCTCCGCCTCCCGGGGTGACAGGGCCCTTCCCAGGCCCCTGCTGGCAGGGCCTCTGGCTCCATGCGCACTACCTAGGAACCCTGGCCCCTGAGCGCCTTGGGTCTCTCCAAGGGCGGGTTCAGGGGCTTGCACACACTTCTTCTGCAGGACCCTGGGGCAAACAAAGCATTGCTTCCCTCAGAGCCTCACGCAGGCAGAGAAGAGGCAGCGCTGCCCATGCTGCAGCCGGGCAGGAGTCAGTGCGGGGGCTTGCTGTGCCCTGGTCTTTGGGAAATGGGAGCAGCAGCTAGTGGTGGGGCTGCCAGGACTTGCAGAGTTGCCTGTCACCCTGCAGAGTCACAGGACAGCCGGGGTCCCCTACGCCACAAACGCGCCCGGAGCCCACAGAGGTCCAGGGAGGCCCTGCACAGCCCAGAGGGGCAGCCAGCCTGCTCTGAGAGGGCAGCAGAAGGAGCTTCTTGGCGCTGGTTCCAGAGGCAGGGGTGGGTGGGGGAAGAGAGGGTGGTCCCAGTCTGGCAGGGGAGGGACCGTATGGAAGACCGCCTCCCCTCCAGGAGGGAATGGACCTTGTGCCCTGAAGGAACTCAGGCAGCTCACGGAACCCACCAGAAGGAGGGGATGCCCACTGAGAGCTTCCCAGAGGGCCACTCTTGTCGGCAGTAGGAAGCATCTCTCTCTCTCTCTCTCACCACCAGCCACCAGGGCTCCTACCAACAGCCTCAGCACCTGGTGAGTTAACACAGAACCAAACCACAAAGGGGACGGCAGCTGGAGGGGGGTGGGGGTGTGAAGGGCAGGGCAGGAAAGAAAGATGAAGCTGTGGGCACCCCTGGCCTGGTAGCCCTGGTGTAGGCGAGTCAGGCTCGGAGCTCCCTAGTGGGGAGCTGGCCCCAGCGATGGAAGATGCACACTCCCCTGCCCGCATCGCCTTCTGGCTGCTGCAGCTGCTCCCTGGAAGATGCGCCCCCTCTTTCGCCCACACCCGCTCCTTTGCTCCTGTCAGGCTGGGGTAGGCATGTTGTCTGTGCTTTTACAGTGCCTGCATCCCATGTGTTCTAGAACCTTCTCTCCTAAGGACAGGAAACATCTCCCCACCCCTTTTTTTAAAAAATCCATCTTGGCATTCTAGCAGGCAGTAAGATTCAAAATATCTGTTAGAGATGAACAAAGGAGTTCCCTGGTCGGTGCTAAAAGGTAGCGGTGCCTTCACCTGGGTCGCCCTGTACGGAGGTTGGGGACACAAGGAAGACCAGCCCCCGGGGTGCGGTGTAGACTCTGGAAGGTTGACTTGGGACACTGCACCACTTTGAGGAAGCCACAGGTGGAGACCCACCCCGGTGAATGGCATGCCCTGGGTGGCAGTGACTTGTCGATGGTTCTGGATTTGTCCACCTCCAGCTTTGTTGGGGCAGGGACTCGAGACTGAGCTGCTGTGACCAGGGCTGTTGCCCAGCCAGGGGCCCCCACTCACCTCCAAGGCGGCCGTCTGGGGCATTGACTGACCAGAGAGCAGGGAGACGGTGGGCTGGGCCTCACCGGGGCCCACAGGAGGGTCTGGCCACCTGCTGACCCTCCCAGATGGAGAGATGCCGCCACCTCTCACAGGTGCCAGGCTGCCATAGCGTTAGCACGGCAAAGGACCTGGCCCTGGCCTCCCAGCAGTTTCTCCGGACGGGAGCGGGCCGGGCAGTGACTCATCCAAGGTCACTCACTGAGCCCCGCTCCTGTGGGCTCGTGGGGAGCCAGCCGGGGAAGAGGTGTTTGGAGGAGCGGGAGTGGGCGAGTAGCGCCTTCTATTCGAAAGGGGGGGTGGGGGGAGCGCGGCACCAAGGGGGCGGGGGCCTTCCCGGGCCCCCTGCCCCCATCGCCCTCCCGCGACCCTCCCCGGGAGGGGCGTCCCCGGTGGGGGGGCAGGGAGGAGGGGCGGGCGGGCGGTTACCTCATCGCCGCCTGCCTCCCAGTGGCTCGGCTGGCTCGCGCGGGCGGCGGCGGCGGCGGCGGCGACTCGGGCACGGAGACCAGAGGCAGCGCCGCTCCGTTCCGCTCCGGGACTCGCGCCGCGCGGAGCTCGGCCCCGGCCCCCCCCCCCGGCGACCCCCCCTGCGCCTCCCGGCGCGCCCCGGGGCGGAGGAGGCCCCCGTGGCTCCGTTCGCACCCGGCCGGCTCCGGCCCGCCGCGGTCCTTCAGCCCTGCCGAGCCGGTTCTGTGCTCGGGCCAGGCCGCCCCGGGGCCCACGAGGGGCGCGGCGGGGCGCGGGGCGCGCGGGGCGGGCACGCCGGCCCATGAGGCTGCCGGGCGAGGCAGCGCGGGCCGGCCATGGGGGGCAGCCTGCGGGTGGCCGTGCTGGGCGCCCCCGGCGTGGGCAAGACTGCCATCATTCGCCAGTTCCTGTTCAGCGACTATCCCGAGCGGCACCGGCCCACGGACGGGCCGCGCCTCTACCGGCCCGCGGTGCTGCTCGACGGCGCCGTCTACGACCTGAGCATCAGCGACGGCGAAGGCGCGGGCGCGGACCCCCCGGGCTCCGAGGTAGCGGCGGGGGTGGGGGGCATGGGGTTGGGGTGAGTGGGGTTTCAGGTTGGTGGGGAACCACCGGGGTCGCCAAGTGACCCTTGCTCTCCAGAGTGCCTCTCTCTGCCTGGGGCGATGTCCGGTGCTGGGCAGAGCCGCCCTGGGGGGGGGTCCGACACAGCGAGGACTCTCTAGGGCCCCTTCTCACTCAGCTTCCTGGGACCTGGTGCAAAGATTCCTTCAGTCCTGGGTGCCAGTCCAGTCCTTGGGGCTGGGTGGCGCCAGTGGAGGAGGCATTCGACCCCGCCGCAGCCCGGGGAAATGCATGGAATCGTCATTTAAAGAAGTGGAAGCCCAGCCCTTTGCTTTAGGAGGGGAGGGGGCACGTACAAATGGCTGCTCAGATTTGGAGAGGGCGCGAGGCCGGTGGAGGGCCACGAAGACCCAGCTGAGGGCATCTGAGGTGGGAGCGGCCTGACCTGAGGAAAGCAGGCAGAAAGGTGGGAGGAGAGGCCGCTGGGGGTGGTGGAAGGTGGAGAGAGAGGAGGCGGGCGGATGGGGACGAGAACCAGCGGCCGTCAGCTCCCAGGCACGGTTGGGAAATGTTAACCGTGACAGTCGGCCCAAGAACCTAGCGGTGAGGGAGGGTGGGCGGGCAGCACACTGACGGGTAAGTGGGGCTTGGGGCTGCGACGGGCGAGCCCCGAGGATGAGCTGTGTGCTTGCCACGGGGCCCCACAAACCCTGGCTCTGCTGTGCCCCCAGGAGGGGCCAGACTCTAAGGGCTGGAGCTTGCAGGACACAGATGCCTTCGTGCTCGTTTATGACATCTGCAGCCCCGACAGCTTCGACTACGTGAAGGCGCTGAGGCAGCGCATCGCGGAGATCAGGTGCAGGCGGGGGAAGAGGTGGGGGGTAAAGGGCCTTTGGTGAGGGGTGTGGTCGCTGGCAGTCCCAGCAAGCTTTGCCCCCCCCCACCCCCCCTTCTCTCCTGTTGTGTGCTCGTTGGCCCACAGGGACCTGGGGTTTGCAGGGGCGGCGGGTGTCTCCAGCCTGGTAGAGACGTCCTGGGGGCACCCCCAGCTGTGGGACCTCCGGGCAACAGTGCCCGACTCCCATCTGTCTCCACCCGCAGGCCAGCAGGCGCACCCGAAGCTCCCATCCTGGTCGTGGGCAACAAGCGGGACCGGCAGCGGCTTCGCTTCGGGCCTCGGCGCGCACTGGCTGCCCTCGTGCGCAGGGGCTGGCGCTGCGGCTACCTCGAGTGCTCGGCCAAGTACAACTGGCACGTGCTGCGTCTCTTCCGCGAGCTGCTGCGCTGCGCTCTGGTGCGGGCCCGCCCTGCGCACCCGGCCCTACGCCTGCAGGGAGCGCTACACCCCGCGCGCTGCACGCTCATGTGACACGCCGAGGAAGGCGGACTGGACCCGGCTGCCCAAATCCTGTCTGATTGGATGATGAGTCTCCACCTCCCGCCTCGGATGAGGAAGACGCCAACCTCCTGAGCTCTGGACCTTGCAGGCTCATGGGACCCCGCCAGGGCCCAACTCACTGGGTTTTTCTGGGGCCTCCTCGAGACGGACAGTGTGGATCCCTCGGGATGAGAACTTGGCCATGGACCACCCCAAAGCCTCCAGACGGCCTCTGACACGTCACTGAGCAAACACTTCCATCTCGTCCTTCGATGGGCAATAAAGGCAAGCAGTTCAGGCGTGCCTGGCATTCCTGGGGTGGGCAGTCTTGGGGGCTGCAGCTAGACATTACACTGGTGGTCAGAACTGCAGGGCGGGTCCAGATACCACCACGTGATGAGAACCCCCAAAGTCAACCCCCTAAAAATGGAGACGGAATGGCTGCAGCAGAACTTTACTGTCCGAGGCTGTGCGGCCCCAGGCCCTCCTCTAAGGCATTCAATAATATTAGTAATTAAATAGCAACGCTCACCCTCCACCCGGAATGTACAATGTCGGTCCCATTGTGCCATGTGGTCCCTAGAGGGCTGGTCCCGTGAGGTCTGGTGCCCAGGAGGCAGGGAGAGCTCCCTGACATAGAGGGGTTAAGGCCACTAAGGAAGTGGGGGGAGGGCTGGGCCTGGAGCAGTCAAATCCAGGAATCGGGCTCGGCCCTGGGGCTGACCGAGTGCAGCGCATGCCAGGTCCCAGGCTCTGAGGGTCCTGACAGGCGGCGGGGGCCCTGTGGCGTAGGGATGCGGGAGGGCTTCCGGTCCGGCTGTGTGTCCATCCGGCCCCGGGGCCAGGTCCTCAAGGGTTCTGGGGTGGCCAGGGCGGTCCCCAGTGCATTGGGTGGCCCCACGACACCAGGGCAGGGGCTGCCTTCGTCCGAAGAGCTGGACAGGGCTGTGGCTCGGGGCCCGGGCAGCCCATTGACTGTCCGGCCAAGGTCCCCGGGGGGGCCACACTTGCTGCCCAGGACGCTGAGGGAGGAGGAGGAGGAGCTGGAGGAACAGTAGGCTGAGTCAGAGGCCAGCGGCTCCGGGGCTGGAACTGGGTCCGGGGCAGGGCCAGGGCCAGGGCCAGGGGGGTTCGCACCAGCAGCAGCCTCCAGGGCCCGCGCATTGGCCAGGAACTCCTCTTCCAGGCTCCGGAACAGCAGCTGCTCCTGCTGTGGGTCCAGCTGCAGGGGCGTGCGGAAGACGCTGGCCGGTGTGCTGCCCAACTCCGGGCCCAGGCTGGGAGCCTGGGGGGCTGCAGGGCTTCGGGCCCGAGGTGTCTGGGGGCTGCCCCTGCTGGAGCCTCCGCCACCCCTGCCCCTGGGCACCCAGGAGTGCTGCCCATCTCGGTCCCTACGCACAAGCAGGACAGCTTGCTCCTCTCGGTTCTGGCTCCGGGCCCGGCGGGCACTGCTGGGGACCATCACCTGGGCCCCCCTGCCCCCCGGGGCCCCCCTGGGCCGACCCCGATCCAGCTGGTCTCGGGACTGGCTTCGAGGGGCGGGGGGCCGCCTCGGGGAGGGTGGGGGCCCTGTGGTCAGTCGCCGGCTGGGGCGCTCCTTCCGGGGGCCCGTGCCCGCATCATCACTTCGGGCACCAAGGGGACCGCTCTGGGCTGAGGAGGCTGAGGAATCGCTGTCCCCCGAGTACCGGCGGGAGCGGGGGTGGGGGGGCAGCTGGTCCCGGGACCTGGGGTGGGGTGGGCGAGAGAGAGGAGTTTCAAAGAAGGCAGAAAGAAGAGTGAGCAATGAAGGTGGAAGGGGAACGGAGGGGAGCCCCAGTGTTGGTGTTGTGGGCATCTGTCTGGCTGGGGACTCCCAGGGAGAAGTGAGACACCCTGCCGCTACAGCTTCCTGTGGCCACTGGGCCCTGGGGCTGGCCCTGGCCTCCCATCTCCCTAGGGCGGGACCAGGAGGAAGCGGACTTGGACTGGCTGCCCCAGCTGTGTTGTTAGTTTGGTTGGGCTGCCATGGAGACTGGGAAGCTGGGCCCTGCCCCCACCCACGGGAACTTTTCCCAGAATGTGAGTCACTTCAGCGCGACAAGCTCAGCGCTCAGCGTCATCAAGGCCAGCAAGACACCCCCACCCTCCAGCCCCCTGATCCGTGGCATCCCCCTGCTCACCTGAGGGGGGTCTCAGGCCCTTCCTTGTAGCTGCGTAAGCTAACAGGGGTCACTTCAGGCCGGGAGCCCCGGCGATCACCCCCAGGGACTGGGCTCCCAGCTCGGGGGCTGGGCGAGGGCGACACCCTCTGGGGAGAGAAGGCCCTCGTCGTTCTGGGCTGAGGAGGGCGGTGGGCTGCAGGGAGAGAGGACGGGCTGCTGTGAGGGTGGGGGCTGCTCAGCACGCACCTACCCTCCCCCCCACCCCCCCGGCCGGGACACTGACCAGCAGAGGAGCAGCGGCACGGGTCATGCTTGTCCAGGTAGTGCTCCAGCGTGTCCCAGCCTCCGCCCACGCGCACCATCACGTGGCTTCTCAGCACCTGTGGGACCCGGTCGGTGTGAGCAGACCCGCCGCCCCGGCTGCCGCCCGCCGTCACACTGCGCGTGGCCGCTTACCCGCACGAAGATGAGCAGGCTGGAATCCCCCACGCGGTACTTCCCCTCAGAGACCTTGATCATGGGGAACTGGTCCGGACAGGTGCACCGACCCAGGATCTCCCTCACCTGTGGCCAGAGCACAGAGGCTGGAAGTCAGAGGGCAAGGCCCTCCTGCTGGGACTTGACATTCATTAGCTGTCCGGCCGGGGTGTGGGGGGGCAGAAGGAAGTGAGAACTCAGGAGAGGGGCCTGGAGACTGATACCCCACACTTGTGCCATGTGGCTGCACTTGACCTTGCACCCCTTTCTGGCTCTCCAGGATCAGAGGGCTGTCCAGGAAAGGAGGGCCTGGGGGAAACCAGAGAGCCTCTTCTCCGTCCTCCTTCACCCACTTCCCAGAGAGGGGGCTGAGGTGCAGGAAAGCGAGGTCATGCGTGCAGGGGCCATGCCCCTGACGGGGCGCCCCAGCATGCACACACAGGCCCCGACAGGCCGCACAATGCTCCCGGGGTTGCCAGGCTGGCTGCGTGGGTGGTGCCCATGGTGGCGCCGGAGGAAATGGGCAGGTGGGGCCCTCAGCTGACTGGGGCCCAGGGTTGAGGGTGGGAGGCGGCTTCTGCCCTGGCAGTGCCTATCCGCTGGGAGGCACTGCCAGGGCAGAAGCCGCCTCCCAGCGGGCACTTTGCAACCCTGACCTCCTTCTTGATAAGAAGGAAACTTGGCAGGACCTGGGGGTGTGGGGGGGGCACTTTTTCCTCAGAGAATGAGGAGGCAGCTGGGGCCCTGGGCCAGTCCTGCTGCCCCACAATTCCCACTGGCAGCGCCTCAGGGCTAGCTCCCTGGGGGGGGGGGGTGCTCCCTAGGAGTTTTGAGCGCCAACTGTATGCCAGCCATCTTGCCCAGGCGGCCCTGCCATGCCTTCTCCCAGTCACGTGTGAGGCACCTTTCCCTCTCTTAAAGGGCCAGGAAGGTAGGCCTGCTAGATGTTCCAAGCCCGAGGCCTTCCCGGGGACCAGTGCAGTGTGCAGCGGAGGCAGGGGATGGAGTTGGCCCAGCTGGGGCTGCCCCTCCCCACTCCAGACACAGATATCACTTAACATCATCACCTGTGCAGTCCTTTCCTGTCCAGCAGGGCCTGGGGTACATCAGGCCAGGGTTCCGTAAATGAGCATAAGCAGGGCCAGAGCCCACCCTCCTACCCACGGGGGACTCACCAGCTCGTCCAGATTGCGCAGGTCACTGGGTGTCATGCGAGGGCCCCGGGGAGGGGCCCCCACGGGAAGGGCAGCCTCTGCAGGCCCCTCCCCAGCAGTGGCAAGGGCGTTGGGGGCGGCGGGGGCGGCTCTCAGCTCCCGCTCAATCTCCTGCTCGAACTGCACCAGGCGCGGGGCCAGCAGGCCCAGGCGGGCCCCGCGCCGGGCCACCTCCAGCAGACACAGCACCACGCTCTTCTCGTTCTTGCGCAGCACCAAGTCCTCCGTCTCAAACATGAGGACCTCGGGCACGCCCAGCTCTGCCCGGCACCAGCCGATGAAGGTGGCCACGTTGTCTCGGGCCATGAAGGAGCCGGCTGCCACGCTGTGGGCCTGGAAGACCACACCTCGGGCCGGCCGGGCCACGGCGAGGGCGCGGGCGGCCTCCGTGACAGCGTTGGCATGTTGGCACAGCGCGGTGCCCGTGGCCAGGCCGGCCAGGAAGCCGTCCCCACCGCTAGGCAGTCCCAGGCTGTACAGGGCGTTGAGCCACTCGGCCAGATCCTCCTTCATGGCCTCCACGTAGGCTTCGCTGGAACGGAATGGCCGCACACTCTTGGCTGCCGAGCCGGCAATGCCCGCCACTGGGTCTGCCATGCCCGGGCCAGTCACTGTGGGCAGGGACACAGGTCAGGAGTGCTGAGAGGACCCAGAGACACCCCTCCGCTGCTGCCCACCTGTGCTCTCCGGGCCTCAGTTTCCTCATCTGTGACATGGGGGCAGTTACCGATTACAACCCCGGGACCTCACAGGCGACTTAGGGACCACAAAGGGTGCGGACCACGTTCCCCCTGCGGTGTTGGCTGAGGCTTTTTTTTGCAGGGAGCAAGATGAAGAATGCCCAGTCCTCCCTCCCGTTCAGGGAGCCGGGCGCCCACCTGCACCGCATCCGACTTCTGGTCGAGGCCCTGGACTCAATCCACCCCGCCCTCCCCTGCCAGTGGGCCTGGCCCGCCCGAGGGTCAAGTTCATTGCTCAGGGCCCGGGGCTGGAGCCCTCTCAGATTTTCTCCGCGCCCAGGGCTGTGTCATGGTCGGGGCGACATCGCAGCAGCAGCCGCCACGCCGGCAACCAGGGCTGGGCGTGCGCGCGTGTGCGCGGCGCACACTCGGGGGGGGGGGGGCGCTTCCCGGTCGTCGACTCACACTCAGGTGGCCGTTTTCCATTTGACAAATGAGGAAACTGAGGGGCAGGGAGGGGAAGGCCTGGCGCCGGGCCGGACCGCAATAGGCGGAGGCGCTCGGGCGCCCCGGGGCCTCGCGTCCGGGTGCGAAGCCGCAAACCGACCTCCGAGGCCCAGGCCCCGCCTCCTCCGCCAAGCCCTCCCGGCGCCCCGTTTGGGCACGTGCTGGGCCGGGGCCGGCAAGGCCTGCGCCCGCCCCGCCTGTGCGCAGAGGCTCGGCCCAGAGAGGGTGCGGGGCCGCCCAAGGTCACACAGCGCCGGGGAACGCAGCTCGCCGCCGCCCGCGCCCGCGCCCTCGCCCACCTGGCGCGCGCCGGCAAGAGGGAGCTGGGGGTCTCCGCGCTCACCTGGCTCATCCCGCGGCACCGGGGGACATCGCCCCGGCAGAGGCTGAAGCCGGGCCGGGGCCGCTGCAAGGAGGCACCGCCCGAGCCACAGCCGATCCCGGCACGGCCGCCAGCGCCAGCGCCGCCGCCGCCGCCGCCGCCGCCGCCGCCGCCGCCGCGGCCTCCGACTCCGCCCCGCCCCCCTGGAATTCGGATCCGGCCCGGAGGGGGCGGGCGGGGCCGCGCGCTCTTAAAGGGGCCGCGCGGCGGGCGGGCGGGCGCGCCGGGGGAGGACGGAGCGGGAGTCTCCCGGAGCGGCGTCTCGGGGCGTGGTCTGCGCGGGAGGGGTCCTGGCAGCCTCCGGCTCAGGCTCGCCAGGAGACCCCGCCCCCCGCCCCGGCACCCCGCCCCCGTCGTCGGGCTGTTGGGGGAGGAGGACGGGTCCATCTTCACGACAGCCCTCCCCCTTCCCCCCCCCCCTCCCTCCCCCCCCCCCGCCTCCCCGTGGGCGGCACGGCCTGTTCCCGAGACGCGCTCAGGAAGCGATAGAGGCCGGGGGCTGCGAAGTCACCTCCGGCCGGCGGGAGCCTCCCGGGCCCGATAACCGAGGCGCTCCCGCTCCCGCTCCCGCCGCGGCCTGCGAGCTTCCTCTGGGCGGTGGCGGCCGGCAGGAAGGCGGAGACGGCGCCTCCCTGTGGTCCCCGAGGACCCGGCGTTAACCCTCAGTGCGGGGGGGGCCGGCTTTCCCGGCCAGGACCCTCAGGCCCCGAGGGGCGGGCAGCGGCCCGGGCTGGTGTCTGCCCGGCCAGGGTGCCAGGCCCGGCCACGTCCGGCTGCCCTGGGCTTCCCCGGGGGCTCGGAGTGGACCGCTCGGTCTGCGGGCGCGGGAGGGTTAAGGGCCGCTGGTTCCTTTTCAGGCTGCAGAGGACGGACGCGTGCCCGGGCCCGGTCGGGAAATCCTGCCCCTGCAGCCGCGGGCTGGGCGGATGCCGGCGGGGGGAGCCGCAGGGCGCCGCTGCGGGGCGGGGGCAGCCTGACGCCCCGACTGTGTGTAGACGAGCCCTTCACGGGAAAGGGACTCAGGAACCAAGCGTAAGGAACAACGCCCCAGGAGCGGGGTAATATCCTCATTCAAGAGACACCCACCAGTACCTACTGTGTGCCAGGGGCTCACACGGGACACCTTCCCAGCAGTGGTACCATGGTCATCAAAAACCCCCGTGCCCCAAAGTACACTGCCTCTCCCACCCATCTGCACCCCAAAGGGAAGACACGGCACCTACTGTGTGCTGAGCCTTGTCTAGGTGCGCGGGGCTGAGGGCGGGGGGGGGGGGGGGGGGGGGGG
>PVJH01030922.1:0-24267 GCA_004026705.1 Nesogale talazaci
CCCAGCCGGCTCTCACCTCCTCGGTGAGCTTGGACTTCTTCTTCAGCGTCAAGTGCACCAGCTTGTGCCTCACACTGCTCTTCTTCTGTCCCTCGGAGAGCGGGGCCTGCGGACCCACAGGCACGGGCGTCCAGTGAAGGAGACCAGCGGCCAACACCTAATGCCGGTGACTACCCCCACCCATGCCCACTTGGAAGTGTGGGACCCACCCAGCAGCTCCCCCAAATGAGTCAGGGTGGGCGCTGGAGCCCCCCGCCCCAGTTTCTCATCTGTCCGCTTTCGGTGGGGGTGGGGGGGGGGCTCGGTTGGGAAGGGGGGGTTGGAGCGTGCTCAGCCTGAGGTGGGCGGGGCGGAGCCTCACCTCGCCCTCGCCCTGCAGGGCCTGCAGCTCGCGCTTGTACGTCTTCTTGCCCAGGGTCTCGTAGATCTTGGTCATCACCGGGATCTTCTCGCTGCCGTCGCTCATGGCGGTGTGGTACCTGGGCTCGGGGAGGTCGCCCATAAAGCGCAGGATGGTGATCCACACCGCCAGGGCCGCCTGGGGGGCGGGGGGGGGGGCGGTGTTAGAAAGAGGGGCGGGGCGCGCCGGCTCAGCACCACCCGCGTGGTGGGCGCAGAGGCCGGGTCCGCGCGGTGCCCGGGCACGCGCGCACGCAGACCCGGGGCTGCCCGCCCGGCCCACCCTGGGGCCTCACCAGCTGGTCGCCCTCGTCGCTGTGGAAGAGCAGCGGCTGCTTGAGCGGCCGCCGAGTGTAGGTGTGCGTGGTGGTGCCCTGGAAGTAGGTGGCTGCGAACTTGGCGAACTTATACTCCGACAGGTCCTCCTCGTCCTCGTCCGGCAGCGGCAGGGCGGCGTCCAGGTCCTCCTCCACCATCTCCCTCCGCCCGCGCTCCAGGTCCTGGCGGGGACGAGGGACGAGCGGCTGGCCGCGACCCGACAGACCTGGCCGCACAGGCCGGGGGAGACCTGGACTGACCGGGGTGGGGGTGGGGGGGGTGGTCTGGGTCTCCCACCTGTCCCCTCCCCTCCAGGCGCGGGACTGTTTCTCTTTGCCAATTGGCGCCCCTCCCTCCACCCAAAACAAAAGGATCACGGGTTGGGCATGGTCTTGGAGGGGGCAGTGACTGGGCCCGATCCCGTGGGCAGGGCCCGGACCCAGCTCACCACTGCCCCCCTCTGCTCAGAGGGGGCTAGTGAATGCCGATGCATAGGGAAATAAGAAAAGAGAGGAACCCCCCCTCCCCTGCCAACGTCAAGTGGTGGGGGGAGGGGACCCCCTCTGGAACCCGTGTCCCCAGCCCGGTACCTCAAAGCCACTGGGTGCCTGGCCCTCCTGCCCCGGCAGGCCCCCAGAGGTGCCCAGGAAGCCGAACATCCTGTCCACCATGTCCGAGTGATTGATGGGCTCCTGGCGGGCCTTCTTCATGTCCTCCAGGAGCTCTTTCTTCCGCCGCGCCTCCGCCTTCTCGCGCAGCTCCCGCTCGGCATCCTCGCGAGCCAGCTGGGCCAGGCGCTCCTGGGGGGGTCGGGCGATGCAAAGAGGGGTGTCCTCTGGGCACCACAGCATCCGGGAGCCCGGGCAAGCCTCGGGCAAGCCCAGGCAGGAATGCTCAGGGAGCCCACCTCCTCCAGAAAGCCTTCCTGGGTGACATTCTGCCCCTCTGACTGGAGGGAACCACGTCAACACAGAGCCCCACAGCCGGAAGTTCAAGGCTGCAGACCAGCGGTTCTCAACCAAAGGGGTCGAAGGACCCTTTCACAGGGGTTGCCCGGTTCATAACAGTAGCAAAATTAGTTAGGACGTAGCAACAGCAGTAACTTAACGGTTGGGGCGGGCGGGGGTTGGGGGGAGGAACACCACCCCATGAGGAACTGGAGTAAAGGGTCAAGGCACTAGGAAGGTTGAGAACCACTGCTCTAGCCCAAGGCTGTCCAACAGAAAGCTCAATGCAAACATACAGTCAACAAAGTAAGAGGGAGAGGAGAGATGCCTTTGATCTGTTTTGCTTAACTGGTTTTTCCCCCCCTCTAAGCTACTGTCCTTTCAGGGTGTGATCAGATCGTGAGCATCAGTCATGAGCTAGGGTAATGCTTTCCTTGCTGTTGGCCCTGTAACAGCGACTGCCATTCGGTCGATTGGGACTCACAGGGGCCTCCTAGCCTGGAGGAGAGGGGCTCACTGGGGTATTCAGGAGCAGGCAGCAGCTGGTGGGCTTGAACCCAGCATCAAGCCCACTGCCCCACAGGGGTCTTGGAGGCACTGACCCCTGGCTTCTGAACCTGGGTGCCATCTCCCAGTGACCAGAGACACTTTTTCTGTCCCTCTGTCTGGCGTAGGACTGGGCACCGGAAGAGCTCAGAGATCCCTTGCCGTGTGGACACACAGATAACCCTCAGAGGTGCTGCCGGTTCAGCTCCAGAACCCCACAGTGAGGTAAGGAGAGGTGCCGGCATTATCTGCCTGTGGAAGTCGGGTAGTCGTGTGGATTTCAGGATTAGGAGGGTAAGGGTGGAGTCTGGTCTGTCCTTCTGGAGATAGCCAGTGAGACCTCAGTGTGGACATGGCTTTCTCTGGAGACTTCTGGAAAATCTCACGGTATTTTTCCCTCTTGGAGATGCTCTACTGACAAGACACAAGTCTCAGTCCAGGGCAGACCTTGTAGCTGACAAGACAACGTGGCAGCATGCTGATAAACTCTGAGTCCTGGAGACTGGAGGAGCCACGGGGAGACCCCTGCCAGCGCTGAGATGCTTCTACCACCACTGGATGCACAAGACTCTGCACCCGCTGGCCTGTGATTGTCCTGGTGTCATTGCATGTGCTTCGTGAGTTGGAAGAAGACTTTATAGACTGGTATCGGACATATGGGCTAGTATCAGACTCATGGGCTTGAACTGGACTGACTGGGTTGGGATATCTTCTCAAGGTTCCATTTCTCTTGTATATAAACCTCTCCCTTATGTACATATGCATGTTGATGAATATGTTTCTCTAGTCTCCCCGGACTAACACATTGGCCTTCTCTATGTGTGTCAGAGCTGTGTGCACACTGGACCCCTGAGTGTGCAGGAGCATCGTGGGCAAGTCTGGAAGTTCATGGGCGTGAGGAAAGAGGCAGAAAGACACTGGGAAGGCGTGAAGGAACCCAGCTGAGTGGCCCCCTGGGCTGGAAGGAGAGGGGGCCAAGTGGGGCCGTGTCTCCGCTCACCTGATGCTTGCGTTCTGCCTCCTCTTTGGCTTTCTTAGCGCTCATCTCTTTCCTGAGCTTCTCCTCTTCCGCCAGCCGCATCCTCTCAGCCTCAAGCCGGCGCAGGTACTGAGAGAGGGGCAGCCCCGGGGATAGCAGTCGTCATCACCCACACCCACGACTCCCCGCCCAGCCTGTCCTGGGACTGGGCGTAACGTTGCCAAACAACTTAACAGGCAGGGAAATTGAGGCAGTGGCTGGCGGGGAGGGGGCTGCATCATTGATCTCCATAACCACTTAAGGTTTTCCTCCGACCCCCAGTGGTTCACAAGGGGGCCCGGGGTTTGGCAGCAAAGATAGGGATGGAGGGGTGGGGTTTTTGCAGAAAGCACGGGGCAAACTCCTGCCTGTTTGGGTCCCCGCTTCCTTAGCCAATAAGCAGGGGTGGCGCAGTGCCCCCACCAGGATGCAGCACCCTGGCGAGAGCCGCCGCCCCCCCCCCCCCCATGCCCACCGGCGGACCCTCACCTCGCCCCGGAGGCGGCGGTGCAGCCGGCGGGCGATCATGCCGCGGGTGTAGGCCTGCACGGTGAGCACGGCCCAGAGGCGGTGGCGGAAGGCCTTGCGCACCAGGTAGGCGCGGCAGCGGGCCTGGAACTCAATGATGCGCCCGCGGGCCAGGCGGTAGTGCCGGTGCAGCTTCCGGGAGCGGTGCAAGGCCTGCAGCCGCAGGAAGCCCAGCCGCATCTGCAAAGACAGCCAAGCGCAGTGCTCAGAACCCGCTGCCCCCTGCCCAGAGGGTCCCTGCACCCCCTGAGGACACAGCCTGCCTCGCCTCCAGCAGGGGCGGGGAACCCACAGGAGCTCTTCCACCCACCCCCCCATCCTCACATGAGGAGCTGCAGACAAGGGTCTCCTCCCAGCCCACCTCTCCAACCCTAAGTCCAGGCTCCATCCAGCGGGAGCTGTTACTCTACGGACACCGGTCAGTAGGTAGGCCTGGTGGGGTTAACCCACTCCCCCCACCCCCACATTCCAGGAGAAAAGTCACCCGGCATCGCTGAGGAGTCAGGAAGAGACACAGGCCCAGGCCCAGGCCCAGACTTTGGACGCAAGGGGCAGGAGAGGCTGGCTGGGGTAGTGGCAGGAGGCTCAGGTTGTTACAAGGCTTAGGTTCAAAGGCCCAGGACAAGGCGCACCAGCTCGTAGTTCCTCCGGCAGTGGTGGCCCCGCCAGTGCCTCTGGATCAGGGTGGCAGCGTTCTTCAGCTTGAGGAAGTTGGATCTGCAACGGCAGCCGGATGTGGGGTGGGGTTGGCGACAGGCAGCCAAGAACCCCCCCACCCCCCAGCCCGGTGGGGTCTGGAATCAGGAGGCTGAGGCCGAGCAGGATCCGTCAGGGCACACACCTGTCTTTGAAGCCTCGGATGACCTTCTGGAGGAGGATGACCCTGTCGGTGATGGCTTTGTCACGCTCCACCTCCAGCAGCATGTCGTGGTGATCCTGGAGGGTGGAACCCCTAAGCAGAGCCCCTAGGCCACCAGCTCAGCCCCCCTGACCTTCTCTTCCTTCCCTGGGCACCCAGGCCTCAGGCTTAGCCATGCCCTTGCAGGCTCTGGCCCTGGGAGGGGGCCTCCTGAAGCCTAGGGTACTTCCCAGAGGTAGCCACACAGAGCAGGAGCTGTCCTGTGCCGCTGGATGGCACCAGGAAGCCCACTATGTGCGCGCACACACACACACGCACACACGAGATGTGTGTTCAGTGCCGTCTCCACCCAAGGTCCTGCGCTTTCAGGTGTCCCTGTGGTGTTCGCTTAGGGGCCGAGCCACCCTCGTTCCCCAGGTGGCCTTGGCCTCCATCTGTCCCCTCCCGGCCTCCTCTCCCAAGTAACTGTCCTAAAACACAAATCTTCAACACCTCTGGTTATATCCACTGACCCTAGGCTCAAGCTTGGCTCCTCATGATGGCATCCAAGGCCACTGGGGGTCAAGTCCTAACGACTTCTCCGGCCTTCTCCTCCTCTCTGAACCCCAACCCTCATTCCAGTTGGATAAATCATCACTGATTCACTCGCTCCATATCAATCAAACATCTATGCGCCAGCACCAAGTGAGGTGCTGGGACTGGTCCCACAATAGCCCCCACTCCTTAGAGAGGTTGGAGTGTGTATGGGGGGAAGGTGGGGGAAGGACAGGTCAATGAAGGTCTCTCTTCCAGACAGAGACTGGTCTCCAGAAGCTATCCAGCCAAGACAATCAACAGCAAATGAACAGATGGAAACTGGATGTCAGGTCTGTCAAAACCCACGCCCATTCCTGAAGAGCCCAGAGGGGTGAGGATGAGGAGGGTGGCAGTGCTGGGAGCACCCCGGCCCCGGCCTTAGGCTTGGATTCAACCACACAGTCCTGAGCTTCAACCAGCCTGACGGGGAGGTCTGTGCTCTGTTCTCTTTCTTTTCTCCCGGGCTGTTGTGAGGGTTGAATGAGCACCTGAATGAAAAGCACCCACCAGCCTGGGACACGGGTGCTTCCCGGGTGACAGCAGTGAGCTGGGGTGGGTACTGGCCTCTGGTTCTGGTGTGGAGGCTCACGGAGCTAAGGGACTGGGCCAGGGCTCCCTTGGCCAAGGAGAAATTAGGCCAGGCCCACGGGCTCCCTTTAGTCAACAGTTGGTTCCTCCCTTCCTTCTCCACAGCAATGCTTGGCCACCTAGTCTCCCAGCCCCACCCCAGAGGAAGGCACCCTGCCCGGTCACTCAGGACAGCCAGAAATGTGGTATACTAGAAAGTCAAGAGTCCTTGGGGGCTCGCATAGTCCCGCCACCACCACCTTCCAGTAACCTCTGCTCTAAGGCCACCTCTTCTCCACAGACCGGCTTCCTGCGCCCTATCCCGAGCTCCTCGGCTCCCAACCCTGACTCCCTGCCCAGAAGCTGAGGGAGCCAGGGGGTAGTGGTGACGGAGGCTGAAAACAGAGCCCAGGACATACCCCAGACGAACCCTGAGTGGGAGGTACCTAAGAGGCAAAAACAGAAGCACCCCAACAGGCCCAGCCTACTTTACTGGCAGGAACCGTCTGGTTCAGCCAGGGCCTGTTACTTGCCCAGAGTCTCAGGGCAGACGATCACCAGAAGGACATCTGGAAGCTAGCATCTCCACTCCAGCCTTTGGGTCGATGGTCTGTACTGGGGAGCCCTGGGTCAAAGCCTCTGCAGGTCACGACGATCCCAAGTACTGACATCCCTTCCCCTACCCAGCAGGCCTTGGTGGAATAGTGGGCGAAGACTTTGGGTTGCTAACCACACAGTCAGCAGTTCCGGTCCTCTAGCCGCTCCTGCTCCTCGGGGCAGAGAAGAAGCAGTCCGCCTCAGAAAACCAAGGGAGCAGTTTGATTCTGCCCCTTGGCTATGGGCCAGAAACAACTTGATGAGCTCACCAGGCAGGCCTCTCCCACCTTCTCCAGCTCCCCGGCCACAGACAGTAAGGCAGGAAGGGCTGCAGAGGCCCAGTCCTGAGCCCACCTGCCTAATGCCAGGGAACCCCCACACACGCACACTGGACAGAGATGGACAGGTGGACAGACGGATGACCACACAGATGGGTAGACGGGAAGCTCACATCCAGGCCCACCCCACCCTTCAACTGCACGGCTGAGTCTGGGCTCACCTTCAGGAAGATCTTGGTTTTGCCGATCTGCCAGTCATCGTGCGTGCCCAGCACAGCCTCAGCCATGCGCTGGCATGTCCCCCGGAGGTCCTCCTGGTCGGGGGAACAGAGAACGGGAGTCACCTGAGTGGGTGGGACTCAGGGCTCTGATTGGCTGTGTGACCCCAGCCACTCTCTGAACCCACTAACCCCCAAACCCACTCCCAATCCTAGTAGTCCACGCTGACTTGGCAGCTTCGGCCTGGCGTGGTCGACAGACAGCACAGGCGAACTGCACGCCAGCTAGACCCGCTGATCCCAGCCCTGGCTCATTCCACGGCCTGCGCCCCCAGTCTGCCCCACCTGATGGTGTGCCCAGCCCACCAAGAAAGTGGGCCCAGGGCCCTTGCCCAGCCAGGCACCAGGCTCCCCCGCCCCCTGCCATCTGTGCACCCAGCCCTGTACCTGCTTGTAGGCTGGCTTCACCCCAGGCAGCAGCACGCGGTACCGCTCCACAAACTCCACGAAGCTGTAGCGGATGGGGTAGCCGGCTCGACGGATCCGGATGGTCTCCATCATCCCCGAGTACCGCAGCTGGCGCACACACAGGTGCCGGTCGAACAGCTGCGGGCACAGTGTCAGGGCGGGAGGCTCCTGAGAGGTCAGCCCTGCAGCCCATGCTGCCTGCCCCATGCGGAGAACCGGAGTGCAGGAGGCCAGGCGATGAGGGCAAAGCTGGCCTGAAGTACAGGCCGCCTGCAGACTAGAAGCCCCCATCGTCATGGGGACCCCGGAGTGGGGGTGAGCTACAGAGAGTAGATGGGGTGGTCTGATGCCTTGAGTCCTGGCAGGAGAAGGGTCTTCGGCGAAGGACACTTGGGGAGGGCAGGGACTCAGGTGTAGAAGCCTGAAGGTACATGTAAGGGGGCTGAGGAGGCTAACCCAGCCTGCGGTGATGCCTCTGAGTAGACTCTGGGTAGGGGGTGGGGGGTGCCCTTCACATTGGAGACATTGTCAATGAGTAGTTATTGGGACAACTTTCAGGCTGTTTATAATAAAAAATAAAAAGTCTTAAGAAGGAAGGACTTATTTAAAAGTCCTCTTTTGTGCTGGGAACGGGGCAGGGCTGTCCCCCTGGGGGGCTAAAGCGGAAGGGGAGGTGGAGCAGAGGGCCTCCAATGCCCTCCAGATGAGACGGGAGCCAGGGAAAGGTCTGAGCAGGGAGGTGTGTGTGTAGGGGGTCCCCCTGCAAGGGGGAAGGGTGGGCTGGGGTGAGAAAGGAGGCTGGGAAGCAAGACAACAGTGAGGAGGAGGTGCATGCTGAGGTCTTGACTGGGAGAGAGTGCCAGGGTCAGGTGTCTCAGAGGCAGGGACACGTTGCGCAGCTGCCCCCAGCCGGGCCCTCCCTCTGAGAGGAAGCTTGCGAAGAAGTCCTTTCTGTTCCTAGTGTCCTGCAGGACCCAGGCAAAGCTTGTGCTTAGGGAACGATTTCCAGACAGAGGGCGCTGGGTGGGTGGTATGTGCAGATGGCCAGTGTCTGCTGCCTGTTTCCTCTCTTCCCTGGCCGCTTTCTCCAGCTGGGGCCTGGCCTCCAGCCTTCCTGTCCTTCCTTTCCTCCCAAACCCAGGGCCAGGGCCAGGGCCGCAGCTTCCCCCCGGGGCCCTCCCTGCCCGTAAACAACACCGGCCAGAGCTGGGGGGTGGGGTGCAAGGTGGGGGGAGCTGGAGGGCAGCTCTACTCACAAAGGCAGGCTCAAGGCTTCTTCCCTCCCTGAGCCCAGCACCCTTGATCCCAACCTCATCCTGGATCTCCTGGGGCAGGGGCAGGGGCAGCCCCTCCCCCCTCTCCAAGCTGTTGCACAAGTCAGAGGGAACTTGGGGAGACTGGATAGGGGCCCCTGATGGCGGGCACTGCTGTTCCGGCTCAGCCGGCTGGTCCCAGAAAGGCTGTGGGTTCGATACCCCAGAGTCCCCGAGAGAAAGACCCACAGCAGATCAGAGCTACGGAAACCCTCTGGGACAGCGCACAGGCTTGCTGCACATTGGAATTGACCGGGTGGCGCCCAAGGACCAGGAGAGGCCAGCTAGCCAGTGCCAGATATGCAGGAAGGATCTGCTCAAAGTGACAACAGTGTCCTGACCAGCTAGATGGCACGGCGGTGGGGAGGCTTCCAAGAGGAAGATTGGGGAGAGGGTTGAGCAGAAATAGGGGGCTGTCAAGGGAGGGGTCACAGCATGGACGGGACACCACGGACTGAGCCCTGAGCCCTAGAGAAGGGTCAAGCGCTCTGTGGGCATCACAGCAGGGATGACCTGGGTCCCACATCAATCAGCATCCAGGCCCTTTCCAGTCAAGCCTCCACCTCATGTTTGGGAGTCCCTCAGGATTCCCCAAGAGAGGGTGTCCCTGCGCACCCCGCCCCCAGCCCCACCCCCGCCGAGGAGCCCGAGTCCCCCGGCCCGCTCCTCACCATGGGCTTCTTGAACTCATTGGGCTTGATGCAGCGCACGAAGAAGGGCTGGCAGGCGCCCAGCGTGCGCATGAGCAGCTCCAGCGACCGCTTGAACTGGCTGCTGAGTGTGGGCGAGCGTTTCCTGGTCTCCGAGCCCTGCGGGACAGACGGAGGGGCAAGCGGAGGACTGCGATGGGAGGGGTCCGCCCGGTGGCCCACCACTCCTCCCTGCCGCTGCGCTGCCCAGGAGAGGAGCGGGAGAAGTGGTCAGGGGTGTCAGAGTCAGCCTGATCACTTGACGAATTTCCTGTGACCCCGGGATCTGGGTGAGGGTTAGGACACCTCCCTTACCCCCCACCCCACACACACGCTCCCCTCCGGGACCTTTCCAGGAACTCCGGGGGCATCCTGTCCCGTGGGGAGGAAGTGCACTAGCAGCAAGGACTGTGGGGCCCCCGGGTGCACGGCCCGACCTCGATCCACCGATCGGCCGACTGGGCACTGCTCTCGTTCTCAGCCCTCTGCCCCCTCAGAGTCCGTGTACGGCTGGCCTTGGTCACTTCAGGCAGAGACAAGCCTCCGTGCATATCCTGACCCAACCCGCCCCCAGCAGCTCTCTCTCGCAGGGGCAGGGCCCCCGAGCAGTTACTGAGTGGTGCTTCCTCGCCGGGAATAACAAGCCACCCCCCAGGGAAGGCCCCGCCTGGGAGGGGTGGGGTGCTGCTGCTGGACCTCTCCCCTCTGGGTGGCATTACCAGCTCAGTAGCAGGCAGGGGGCAGGACACCCCCCCCACTCCCCCCACCAGCTCCACACACACCCCATGTGGCACCAAGGTCTCACAATGGGTCTGTGGTCGGCCAGCTGCGTTGTGGGGTCAGCGAGCCCCTCCCTGGCCCTCAGACGATTGTGCAATGAGGCAGAGAGGGTGCTGGATCAGGATCTAACCGGCCAGCAAACAGGAAGTGAAATGTCTCGAGGAAGCTGGTCCGGGAAGCCCGCAGTGTTTTATGCTACTGCTTCCTGGCGCTTCTCCTTTGGGTGAGGATAATTGCTTCTTGGTGGACTTGACCTTCTATCTTTTTTTTTTTTTACCTATCTTAAGAGTTACCATTGATTCTTTTTTAAAATTCAATTCTGACTCATAATGACTCTCTACAGCAGAGTAGAGTTACCTCTGTAAGTTTTCCAGAGACTGTCACTCTCTATTTTTATTTTTTTTTTTTGTGGACATCACTGCCTCTGGTGGTCGTGGGCGCTCCCCAGTGCTGCTCCTGAGAGCCGCAGCTGGATTTGAACCTCCAAGCCCGCAGGTCGCAGTCCCGCACTCAACCACTTACGCCACCCCAGCCCCACTCTTTTTATTTTAATACCTCATTTTATTGGGGGCTCTTATAGGTCCGATCACAATCCATACATCCATTGCATCAGCCACATTTGTACATATGTTGCCATCATCATTTCCAAGACATTTTCTTTCTACTTGAGCTCTGGGTATCAGCTCCTCACGATGGGTTCTGATAGCTCTTGGTACCAAAGTATCAGCCGGGAAGGTGCAGGGTCATAGCGGGAGGGGTTCCTGGGAGGGGTCAGCAAGGAGAGGGGACCCACCCACAAGAAATGGCGGTGCTATGCTGCAGATGTGACCGAGTTCACAAAGAGACAGCCCAAGGCGGGCATTCCAAAGCTGACCCTGCTTTCTGTCTGATTTCCTCTGGACTCCTTCCTCTGTAGGATTTTGCTAAGGGAAGCTGGGAAGTAGTTGCATCATGGTCACATGACGTCACACTTGCAGGCCCCAGGACTGCCTTCTAATCCAGTCCAACCTTACAGGGCGACCCTCACCCCCACTTGGAAGGGGAGCCGGCCAGGCTGTTAGAGGCCCTGCAGATGTGCATGCTCAATGGTGTGTGCGCGCGCGCGCACACACACACACACACGCGCACCCTGGGGTTTTCTGAATCTGCTTACTCTCCCCCTGCTGTGAATTGATCTGCCTCATTCGAATTCCCAGCACAAGGCCCATCCACAGCTCGGTTCACCTGCAGCCTTTGCTCCCTGGCTCTGGAGGCCCACGCCGACTGCCCACTCTCCTCCACCTGCTCAGACCCACACGCTACGAAGTATCTTTGACTCATCCAAGAGACCAGCCAATCTTTTTTTTTTGGGGGGGGCAATCACTGCCCTCAGGTGGTGGGAGTAGGAGGCCCAGCCTTTGCTCCGTGGAGCTGGAATTGAACCTCCATCCCAGTGGGCCGCAGTCCCACGCACAACCACTATGCCACCGGGGCTCAGCCCTCAAGAGACCGGCCAATCTTATTGGGGCCCCTTCATCAATGAGTGCAGAATCTGACCCCTCGTACAGCATCCTCCATGACCACCCTGGTGCACGCTACCAACACTGCGCTCTCAGAGGCGGGCAGTGCCTCCGACTCGACCCCCTTCCTCTGTCCCTCCACACCACCCTCCGTCCCCCTGTCAACATGGCAGCCAGAGCACGGCTGTTAAACCCTAAGCACGGCTGCTGGCTCTCTACTGGATTTCCAGTTCACTCGATGTAAAAGCAAAAGAGCGTGACCAGAACCTTCAGGGTCCCACAGCGTCTGGCCCAGGGCCTCTTGGATTTCCCACTTCCCTCCCCCTCTCTTCCAGCCCCTCCACACCTTGTCCCTGCCTGGAGCGCAGCAAGCAAACACACAGGCAAAGCCCACACCCACTGCCATCAAGTCCCCGGCACAGGGCTTCCCAGGGAGGCTGGACATCTCTAGGGGAGCAGGCGGCCTCCTCTTTCTTCTGAAGAACGGTTGGTGGATTTGAACCGCTAACCCGGCGCCGGCGCCTGCTGTCCCTTCTACGTGGCATGCATTTCTTCCAGAACGAACCTGGCTGACCCCCTCACTTCATGTCATCAATAACCTGACCCTTAGCCCATCAAGCTCACCTGACCCTCTGCTCAAAATCGTGACCACCCCCCCCACCCCCACTTTCCTGCCGACATCTCTCTCCAGGATTTTTCTCCATTTCACCTGTCACGGCTTGCCGTCCTACGTTGTACTTACTTACTGATGAGTCGATCGACTACTTCTCCCTTCTGCTAGAATGTGAGTTCTACCGAATCCAGAGATGTGCTTTCTTTTTCCTTTCGGTTTCATTTATCACTATGACCCTAGAACCCTGCCGAGGCCTCCTGGCAATCGAAAATATATGCGGACTTGCTTGTCAACAGAAAGTCAAGCAATGCAATCCATGAGTTTGCAAAGGGCGTCAACAGCTAGCTCCCAGAAGAAGATGCTCGAAAGACTGGCCAGCGCGTGCCAGCATCATTTAGTCACTGACAGGGGCCATTGAGAAGGTGCTGACGCGCAGGGCCTCTGTGTCCAAGAGGATGGGGGCACCACTTCCCACTTGTCGCCAGGACGACAGCCGCCCGGGTGCCAGGAGCCTGCCATCGTGGGCCGTTAACGACAACAAAACAGCAACCTCATGGCCAGCGAGTCCGTGCCTGCTCAGAGCAGGCCCGCGGAGAACTACCTGCCTCTGTGGGCTCCCGGACCGTAACTTGCTTTGGCAGGAAAAGCCTCCTGTCTCCCATGGAGCAGTTGGCAATTTTGAACTGCTGACCTCGCCGTGGGTGGCCCAACAAGCAGCCACTCGTGCCCTCCCTCTCCCCTGGCTCCCAGGATGGTGACCCCACCGGAAGATCACACCCAATGCCTCCCCGAAAGCCAAGCTGCATGTTCTGATGCGTGCGTTTTCACCACAATGAAGATACACATGGGGTGCGGGGGGCCTTCAGAGGTGCGTGGCGACGGGATGAAAAATCCCGGCCATTTTCCACCAGCCATTTGAAGCCCCCTCCTATCTTCGTGGAGACTAACTGCCCAAAGTGAGCTTCTGGGCAGGGCGGTGGCCAGAGCTGAGCCATGATCAGGAGGAAGGGGCCTGACATGTTGGACCCTGGTCTCCATGCGTTGTTCCTGAGCTCCAGGAGGCCTGGAGTGGGGCACAGGGGCAGGGGCCATGTACAAGGGCAGCAGGTATCACTGGGAAGGAAGATAGGCTCAGCCTTACACCAATTGGGGGGAGGGGGGAATAATGCCAGCATTTGGCAGAGAGGAGACAGGGGAGGCCTAGTGGGTAGCAGATCTCTGCTGTGGTTCAAGGGCTCTCAGCCCTGCATGGTCTGCGCCGCCTTCCTTCTGACGACACAAAGGGGTCTCAGGATGGCCAGGGGGCAGTAATGGCGTCTAGTGCCAGCTCCTTCCAGGGCGCTGTGCCTTGGGGGTCAGTTACCACCCCTCCCCTGAGCCTCAGTCCTCCCAAACTGTAA
This sequence comes from Nesogale talazaci, assembly GCA_004026705.1. NCBI lineage: Eukaryota > Metazoa > Chordata > Mammalia > Afrosoricida > Tenrecidae > Nesogale > Nesogale talazaci. Next base: position 13,614 of record PVJH01030922.1, read on the forward strand.
AATGCGAAAACGCCACCTGTTCCTCCTGCTTCCGGGGCTGTGAGGGTCTGAACGGGTGGGGTGGAGACAGGGTCAGGAGGCCCGCCTGGCGGAAGGAGCAGGGGCGGATGCCTCGAAGCGGCTCAGGAGTGGACAGAGGAGAGAACCCGACCGGGTAGTTTACTCTCGTCCCAGCTCTGCCCAAGAGCGCATGGTTCCGGGACACGTCCCTGCCTGTTCTTACGACTCAGTTTCCTCGTTTAAGAAACTGAGATGGCTGCAGGGCACACAACTCAAAAAGCCAAAGAGGAAGAAGATTAAAAAAAAACACAAAAAACCAGCCAACACTCCACAAACCACTCCACGAAGCAGCACACACCAAAAAACCACCCCAAACAAAACCACCACCGCCACCAAAATAAACGCAGAGAAGGCTGGGCCCTAGGAGCCTTGCCGGCCTCTCCCGCCATCCTCAGGCTCTGGGTTGGGGACTTTTACCTTCGCGGAAGCTGCCGGCTGCCGGAGAGTGCCCGAGGAGTACCCACAGAGAAACTATGGCAGGAGCCCAGGGCAGACGGGAGGAGGGAGGAGGGAGCAAGAAGAGGGTGGGTCAGGGACCCAGGGCTCCTAGCAGCTTGGGCAGGGGCAGTGCTGGCACCTGGATGGGCACTGGGGGGGGGGGGGGAGCTTATCTCTATCCACAGTCGTTGACCTGCACGTCTGCAGGAAACCATGGCGACAGAGGGTAATGAATAAGAGGCATGTGACCACAGGGAAACGCCCACCAGATTGTCACCTGAGGGCTAGGACTCATGCCCACCAGGCCTCTGTGTCCATTTCTGAGGCTCTCTCTCCGCCCTCGCTCCTCTCCTCCCCCCAGGAGCTGGACATTCTCCCTTCCCTGTGCTCCCTGGTCACTGCCGGAGGTCTGGAAGGGAACCTCCCAGGTAAGCGGAGTCCTGGCCAGACTCTGCTGTTACGCCTGTCTGGGGCTTGCAGTCCCCCAGTCCCTGCCAGTGCAAAAAAGGACCTCATGGGGGGGGGGACCCTGAAGGTCCCTCCAGGCCCTTCCTGGAGCCCCAGGAAAGCACTGCCCCCAGTCTGCAGCCACAGAAGCGCAGCTGATGCTGCTGCACAAGGGCAGGGCCCAGTCACAGGCCTGGTTTTGGGAGCGGGAGAGGGGGGGTTCTTTCCTGCCAGGGGGAGTCTCCATCCGCACCCCAGCGTTACCATGGCAACATCAGCCTGGAAGATCTGCTTGATGAACTTGTTCCGGGAGGAGTGGACCAGCTGGATGATGTCTCCATGCAGGGTGTCCCGGTTCTTCTCCAGGAAGCCTGGGCAGAGGCAGAGAGAGGCCATCACTGACAGAGCTCCACCCACCCCAAGGAAGATGAGCAGGCGCTGGAACTGCATCTCACCAGTCCTGTGCCTTCCCGAAAGGCAGCGGGCCTCAGTCCCTGGGGCAGGGAGAAGCCAGCCATGTCTCTGAGACACTGCCCAGAGCCTGAAAAGCCGCCATCCTTCTTGGAACAAAGATGTCCAACTCCCTTGCTGAGTTACAAGTGTCTCACCCGGGAAAGAGGGCACGCCAATCTAGTACCAGCTCACCACCAAACGATGCCTTCGAAGTACCTTGCATTTGTGAGGGAGTTCATGATAGAATTACCATATGCCCATGGGGGTGATTTATACTGCTCCCCAACAAGAGGATAATGACGGTTCTAAAGTGGACCTGGGGCATATAAGCTCCTGCTGCATGAATGGGTTTTGTGCTCACACTTAATCCTAGCCCTAATCTAAGAACAATCAGTTCTCACTAGCTGTCTGCACGAAGAGATCACTGTGGTCCACAGGGTGTGGTCGCAACCTGTCCAGAAGAAATCAAGTGGTGCGTGGGTCTTAGAAAGAATAACCTCGGGCTGAGCCCCGGTGGCGTAGTGGTTGTGCGCGGGACTGCGGCCCACTGGGATGGAGGTTCAATTCCAGCTCCACAGGGGCAAAGGCTGGGCCTCCTACTCCCACCACCTGAGGGCAGTGATGCCAAAAAACCCCAAACAAACAAACAAAGAAGAATAGCCTCTGGGGTCTTAGAGGCTTAAAACAAGCCATCAAAGGGAGCTGACCGCCAAATCCAAACAGAGGAAGTACATCAACCTGTGTGAGCCAAGGATTGTAAACAATAAAATCTAAAACCAGAGGAGGAAACCTTACTAGAATTTAAATTCTGAGCACCCAGTTTGCCAAAGGGTATGGATGATGGTGAAAGTCCACAATCCATTTGCAAGGATTTACTTAGATTAAGGCCCCAGCAAATCCTCTGACCACTGACCAGGACTGTGAACAGCTTTGATATCAGACAGAGTGCAAACAAAGAATGGACTAATGGGTGGAGGAGGGAAGGAAGAGGAAATAGATTGCAATGATTGACACACAATACCTCCTCACCCCCACACCCTCTCTGGGGGATGAACAACAGAAACATGGATGAAGGGAGACAGCGGTCGGTATCAGATATGAAAATAATAATTTATCACTTAACAAGGGGTCACAATGGTGGGAGAGGGGGAGGGAGGGAAAAAAGAGGAGCTGAAACCAAGACCTCAGATAAAAAGTAAATATTTAGACAATGATGATAGCCACATATGTACAAATATACTAATACAACAGATGTATGGTCTGTTACAAGAGTTGGAATGGCCCCCAATAAAACAATCTTTTAAAATAAATAAATATGAATAAATGGCAAAAAAAAGAAGATGAACTAATATAAATGTATTTGGGTTAAAATTTAACACCTTATCATGTGTCCTCCCTTTGATTTAAATTTGTCTAGCTTTCATTACTCTCTGTTCTCTTTTGAACTGATGCTATCTTGTGTTTTTTGGGGGTGCATCACTATCCTCTGGTGGTGGGAGTAGGAGGTCCAGCCTTGCTGCTGGATTTGATCCTCCAACCGAGTGGGCTGCAGTCCCACGCACAACCACTACGCCACCAGGGCTCAGCCCTGATGTTATCTTTTGACCGAAACATGGGTTTCGTGATGGCCAGGTTTCGTTTGGGTCCGTTTCTGTGTGCTTTTTGTTCTGTGAAATGCAGGACAGGGACAGGTGTAGAGACGACACCTGCTGACTAGTTTCTTGAGGTTATGGCGCTCGAGGCTGGAGGTCAATGAAGAATCAAGCTCCCTGGCGTCACGTCCCTGCTGATGCCTGACAAGACTTCCCTGTGGGTCCCTGAGCCTGTCACTCTTCACAGAGGAGAACGACTGCCTCCTCTGTCCGCTGTCCTCTTGCTGTTACAACCCTCGTGGAACCAGCCCACACGGCCCAAGAACCTCATCATGCGTACCAGTGAGAACATGCTCTAACATGAATCGTGGTGATGGCACAACTCTTCCATGCACTTGAACTACTGAATTGAACGACGGATGAATCAGATGTCAATAAGATTGTTAGAAAATTCTAAAGAGCATGCATGTGTGCATACATACATACATGCATAAAACTGCTCATTTTTGAACTGTATGTTTCACTGTGCTCCTTCACAGGGCACTGCTCTCCATCTGAGGGACGGCAGGGCTTATCGTCCCCATCCCATCCGTCAGGAGGTGCAGAGCAGCCAGTGAGCAGCTCAACAGCAAGCCAGGGGCCGAGCTCCTCCCTCCCAGGCCTCCGGGTCCCTCCCTCGGCAAAGACCCAGAGGAGGCTTCGTGCTCAAGGGAGGCCGGAGAGTCTTGTTAGAGATCTGGACAGTGGAAGCCCACAGACCCACTGCGGGGCTGCCCATCTGGCCCCTGGGGGAGAGAGCGGTGACTTGCAGGGAGGCGCATAGTCATAGAGAGGTGGGCTTGGACATTGACATAGAATGACCAGATCCACAACTTGTCTGTCGGTCTGTCGTGCTCCCATGGCTTGTGTGTCCTGCTGTGCTGCTGGAAGCGACGTCCCTGGTGTTTCGGACACCAGCAGGCTTGCCCAGAGTGGACAGGCTTAATCGGAGCTTCCAGATGAAGAACAGACTACAAAGAAGGGGTCTGGCTATCCAGTTCAGGAGGATTAGCAACCGAAAACCTTCTGGGTGGCAGTGCAGCCTTGTCAGACACTGAAAGGCCAATGAACAGCACCCACGTATCGGCAGAGGCAGTGCCAGAAGATGAAAAGGAAAAAAAAGCCCAACTCACTGCCATCCAGTGGATGGCAATTCGCAGAGCCTGCAGCCCAGGGCACGACTGCCCTTGTGGGTTTCTGAGACTGGACGGGAGTCTCGGTGCTAGAAACAACAAGGAGATTGCAGGGGAGGATTCTGCAAGTCCATGGACCTCTTCAACATAAATACCCTTTCCCAACACCACAGGCAGCCACAATACACGTGGACTTCTCCACGTGGGGTAGAGAGAAATCAAATTGACTGTGTCTGGGGGGAGAGATGATGGAAAAGCTTAGAATCAGCTGTTGAAACCAGGCCAGGGGCAGACTTTGGAACACCCTTCATCAATGGCTTGTGTGGGGTTTTTATTTTTTCATCTTCTGGCACTGGCTCTGCCGATACGTGGGTGCTGTTCATTGGACTTTCAGTGCCTGACAAGGCTGCACTGCCACCCAGAAGGTTTTAGGTTGCTAATGCCCCTGAACTGGATAGCCGGTCTGCTTCTTTGTAGTCTGTTCTTCGTCTGGAAGCTCCGAGTAAGCCTGTCCACTCTGGGTGAGTTCAGGTTAAAGGTGAAGAAAGTGAAAACAAGTCTACAGGAGCCAGAGTACTCACCTGAGGCTGTCCCACCTGGATTTCAAGAACGGATCTGATGCAGTACATAAAATGACAGAAGACCTGGTGAAGTGCGGGCTGGCACCAAATATGCCATGCACAAAAAAAGCAAAAGGCCATTAAGAAGACAAGAAGGAAAGGCAAGCTCAGACGAGACTATGAAACTGGCTCTTACTTGTAGCACAGGTAAGGCACATGAAAGAAAGGATAAAGTCACAGAGTGGAGAGGAAACTTGAAAGGGCAGTTGGAGAAGACAGTACACTAGTGGAACAACGTGGGAAAATGTGAGATGAAGACAAAACTTTTTACATCATATACTCTAAAATATCAAGCAACCTCTCTACCGGCATCTGAAGCTGACTAAGCCAGCTATTCCCCCTGAAGCTCCCAGTTATCTGAGGCGTTGCCTCACTCATGATAGAGCTGACTCCCCTACTGTTAGGATGATGGATGATGGTTCGCTTCCCTGGAGGCCTGTGGACGGGATTCAAGGGCCATTATCAATGACTCCTAACAAGACAGACCTGTTCATCTACCCCCAGGAGTCTGAGGTCTTCCCTCTCACATCCCTCTCCCCTTAGTCACATAGACATCCCTGAGCCATTAACCCCTTATAGCCCCTAAGACAGCCCCCTCTTGTGGCCTGTCCTGACCAGTGGCAGTAGGACTCATGTGTCCCCCCCATAAGATTATTTAAGAGGGGAAAACTAATGTTTGCCACTCACACGCCTGCATCGCTCCTGAGTCACGCTCCTGTCTGCCTCTCTCCTCCTGCCCCTGAGCTGGGGACGCTTTCGGCTCCTCTCCCTCATCATGTAACCCCCTCTCCTACCTCTCCCTCCACACGGACTACACGGGGCGGAGGTGAGCATGCTATCATGATGTGATAGACGCCTGACTCTTATTGTTTCTCGCTCTCTCATGCTCTCTGTATCCTTATTATAATAAATAACGATTATCGCTGTCCGACTGCCTATCGAACCTGTGATGTATATATCAGAAGCTGGCCTCTTCTGATAGGGAAAGACCTAGAACTAGAGACCAAAAGGGAAACACACGCTCAGCAGATCTGAAGCTGAAAGAACTCAAGGGGGAAAATGCAAGCCTTGAGTTGCAATCCTGAAAGACTCCATGGGCAAAATATTGAGTGATGCAGGATGCAGTTTTTAAGACGACACTGAGTCACTGTACCAAGAAGAACTAGTTGACATTCAACTACTTTAAGAGGGCGTCTATGCCCAATCTGAATGATAAAGGAAGAAGTCCAAGCTGCACTGAAAGCATGAGCCTACCCAGTGAAGTGTGTGCAGAAGCTGGCGGAGCCCTGGAAGCACTCACCCATCTATGACAGGGAATTTGGAAGTCAGCGGCTTGGCCAACTGACTGGAAGGGATGCGCAGTTTGTACCCACCCCAAAGAAAGGTGCCCCAACAGAGTGCACCAGTTATAGAGCACAATCACTAATGTCACATGCAAGTAGATTTTCTCCTGAAGATCATCCAACAATGGCTGACAGGGAGGGTGGGGCTGGATTCAGATGAGAACACGGAACAAGCGATGTCATTGCTCCTGGCAGATGGATCTTGGCCAAAAGCAAGGAACCACAGAAACATGTGAACTTGTGTTTTATGGACTGTGCTACGGCTTTTGACTGTCGGACCACAAAAAATTATGAGCGTATTTGAAGACAATGGGAATCGCAAAACACTACACTGTGTGCGTGCAGAACCTGTACCTGGATTGGGAGGCGGTCGTGCAAACAGAACTGCATGTTTTAGAATCAGGAAAGGTGTGCATCCTCCCGCTCCACCTGTCCCACCTGCAGGCTGAGCAACTCAGAAGCTGGCTTATGTGACGAAGAACACGGTGGTGTCAGAATTGGAGGAAGGCCGATTAGCAACCCAGGAAATGCGGGTGACGCTACCTCGCCTGCTGAAGGCGAGGACCACCACTGGCTGACGGGAATTAAGGATTGCCGCCGTTTACAACTCAAGGTAAAGAAAGCAAAACCGGGGAAAAGATGGAAGCTGTGGAGAATTTCGTCTTGCTTGGATTCACCATCCCTACTCACTGGAGATTAAAAGACACAGTGGCCTCCTGTGGCGGGCATCACTGGTGGGTTCAAATTGTCTGTCTTTCTGCTGCTAGTGGAACGCTTCAATGTTTGTGCCACCAGTGCTCTTTCAAGGAGGTGATCCAGTTTAAACGCTTCACCTAGCTTTAGGCCACTAGGAGAATTCAATAACTATAAATGATTTTAATTTCCTATTTCCTTGGCCTTGGAATGTTAACTGCAAGGCCAGCAGCAGAAGCCCACTAGCCAGCCCCTAAGCGTCTCCCATGAGAGAGACTGAAAAAGTAAATCAGTCCCAAGCAAAAGCCAGACACAGAATAGACAAATGCATACTTTGCTGGGCTGGATGGCAGTCCCTCTACTCTCCCCCCTCTTCCTCTTAATCGTCACTCAGGGCAACAGGAAAATCACAGGAATTCCAAAGCAGAGCCTAAAACCACTGTCATGACTTCAGAAACCACCTTCTACCAACCTGGTGCTCAAGCCAGCTATGAGCGAGCCCCTCACATTCAACAGTCCCAGGTCCTACTGACTCTCTCCTAAATCTCTCTCCACCTCTCCCTTTTCTCAAGTCCACTGAGTCTGCACGGGAGTGGGAAAGCAAGGGCTGAACAGCCCCCATGAGACCCAAAGCCAGAACAGACCGTGCCCAGTAAGATAACTGGAATCAGGAAGTGAGACCAGATGCTCCAGTTTCAAAGCAATTCCCAGTGGCCAAATCCCATATGCCAATCGCCACACATTCCAGACATTCTTCACCAACTCATTAAAGACCCACAACCCCCTCATCCCCCACCCCACTGCTGGCCAGGACTTCCCTGACCTGTTAGTCTAGGTCACAGAACCTCATCCAGGAGCATCCCTCTAATAAAATTATTACTGTTTCTGCAAAAAAAAAAAAAAAAAGACACAGTGCCTTGGCTAAGTCTGCTGCCTGAGACCTCTTTAGAGCGTTGCAAGGCCGGGGTGTCACTTTGAGGACTACGGTGCTCCGAGGTAGTTTTCAATCGCCTTTGTGCACGGGAAAGCTGGACACTGAATGAGGAAGACTGAAGGAGACTTGACATTTGGCTCGTGGTGCTGGCAAACAGTAGTGCCAGGGGCTGGCAAAAGGGGGAAAAAAGTCTGTCTTGGGAGAAGTCCAGCCCCAATGTTCCTTAGTGACAAAGATGACGAACCATTGTCGCACCTGCTTTGGACATGTTGTCAGGAGAGACCCCTCCCCCGAGAGGGACATCGTGCTTGGTCACCTAACGGGGTGGCAAGAACGAGCAGGATCTTCTAAGATGGACTGACACAGCGGCTACATCCCGGGGCTCAAACATAGGAACGACTATGGTGTTGTGTTCGTGCTGTTGTACACAGGGCCGCTACAGGTCGGTACTGACTGGCTGGCACCTAACAGCCACTGTGTGGAGGTTGGTCCGTTGCTGGGTGTACAGTGACCGTCTCAGAAGCAAGCTCTGGTGGCCACGAAGACAGATGAGCAAGTAGAGCAGCATGTTCTTTGGATTCTGAGACGCCTGCACACTCGCTGAACTTCTGACATCGAGGAGACAGAGAGCAGTGACCCCAGAGGAGTGGGGGCAGCAGGGCCAGGCCGGGAGACAGAGTGGTGGGCTTCCAGGCCCACGGATGGAAATCAACTGAGTGTTTTGGGGCAGACAGCTCGTTTTGGGAGAGGTGGCCTCAAATCACATAGTCAGGGAAGCTAGGTTTGCTCAGAGCTGAATGCTTTCTGGAGGCTTATGGTGGGCAGGAAGCACTCTGGGTAATTATCACAATGCTCAAAGCGCTTTGTAGCATTGCCTGAGCGACAAACAGGACAGGGAGAGGGGCCAAGAGGCCAGTGACCAAAGAAAGACCTGCTTGCCTGCACAGCAGAACAAAAGGCTCTCCTGACCAAATAGCTGCAATTCCGAGCATTTCTGATCCCGAATTGTAACCTGTTAACTGCCCCCAAGAAACCCCCAAATCGTGGGGATGGTCTATGAGTTCTGTTTGGCCTCTGAAATAAACCGTTTGGGCCAGCACCAGGCACCCTGTGTTCCAGCCTCTCAAGAAGACGGATGGTCTGCTGAGCTTCACAGCCCCTGAACTTCACAGCATCTGGCTTCAGCACTTTCCAGAACTTACCTCACCCACAGAACAGACCTCCCTGGTATTGCTTCCCAGGGACAAGATGACCCCCACCTGGGTGGGGCACAGGTGACACAGTCTTGCTCTCCCGGCACTGTTTTCTCGCAACCGCAGCACTGGACGCTTTTCTTCCCCTTTACAATCCACCGGCCTTCAGCTCAAATCATATATATGTATGTGTGTGTGTTTATATATATATATATGCATATATGTGTGTAGATATATATCCCTGCCACCCCAGCACCAGGTGTGACTCCCCTAACCTACGTTCTAGGTGGTGCGACCCACTTGGAAGCTCAAGATGCTTCTGCCCCCCTCTGCTCTCCCTTACCTTCCCAAAAGGTCTTTTCCCTTAACAGAGCCACCCTTTGCTTCACGTCTCCGTCTGAACCCTGCCTCTCACTATCCTCTCACTATCCACCAAAATCACGAGGGTGCTCTGTGAGCTCTGTGGGGCCACGGAAACAAACTACCCACCCCAGTAGAGAAGAGGTAGCAGGTGGGGGGCGTGGGAGAAGAGAATTGTGTCAGAATGGGTAGGAAGGCTAGCCACCGCCTCAGAGAGCTCAACCTTGGTCAGACCAACTTGATTCTCCTTCCCCTTTGTCAACTCAGAGGTCAGATGCCATCTCTTTTCCCCAGAAGATGCGTTGAAATCCTGACCCCTGGTCCCTGTTTGGGAATCGGGTCTTTGGCGATGTCAGCACTTAACCTGAGGTCGTACTGGAGTAAGGCGGGTCCTAATCAAATATGACTGTTGCCCTGATGAAAGGCAACACAGACACAGTTAAGATGGCCTGGGGAAGGGAGAGGCAGGGACTTGAATGTGGCATAATGGGTTATACTTTGGACTGCTGAATGCCAAGGTCAGTGGCTCAAAGCCACCAACTGCTCTTTTTTTTTGGGGGGGGGGCTTCTCCTAAAGAGTGACTCCCATAATGATTTGCAGTCTTGAAAACCTATGGCATCACCATGAGTTGGAATCCATATGTGGCATGAGTTTGGTTGTGGCATCTATAAGCCAAGGAACACCAATGACTGCTGGGAACCACCAGATGCCAGCAAGGGTCCTTCCCTGGAGCCTTCGACAAGACGGCTGACACCTGACCTCAGGCTCCTAGCCTCTGGGGTTGTGCTAGAACACATTTCTGCATCATCAGCCACCTCACTGGTGGTCCTTCGTTCTGCCCACGGTAGGAAACGAAGACATGGACACCAGGCCTTGACCCCAGCATTCCCGCAGGCCCTCCGCGCCCCGCTCTGGTTTCCAGGTGTGTTTCTCCTGGGCTGGAAAGGCAAGCATAGAACAGAGGGGCAAAGAAGTGGAGGGAGCGGGGCCTGGGACACCCGGCTCGTACCTTGAGTCTCATAGTAGACGATGCCTGCGAAGTGGTTGATCCCAAACTGGGTGTCGTGGTTGTTCTTGGGGGGGACGTAGTTTGTGTTGACCTTGTGCTGGGAGTTCAGCTTGTGCAGCATGGTGGTGTCTGTGCCCTGCGGGGACCGAGGAGCAGCATGATGAGCCCTCCCTACCCCCCAGCCTTCTCCTGAAGCCCATGGGGGGCCTTATCTTTACAGGCCCTCTTCCTCAGCGGCCCCTCCTCCCTCTAAACTCCACGCAGAAACTCGAGGGACCGCCATTGCCTCTCCTGTTCAGGAGGTGATTGGGAACTAGACCACCTTGAAAGTCCTTTCCC
>PVJH01030923.1:0-24315 GCA_004026705.1 Nesogale talazaci
CAGTGAACTTGAGTGCAAGAGAATGACACTGCACCTGATCAGGAGCCACCCTTACAATTGTCAGTATGTTTGGCTCCGTGATTGCAGCCACTCGGTCGGTCTACCTTCTGGAAGGATTGCCTCTTCTTTTAGGGGTCACCTGCTTTATTCAGCCTGATGTCGGTCTCTGGAGACTGGCCGCTCCCGATAACATGTCCAAAGTATGTGAGACAAACTCTGCCCATCCTTGTCTCTAAGGAGCATCCTGCCTGTCCTTCTTCCAGGACAGGTGTGTTCGCTCTGGGCATCTCCTTCTGGAAAGTAGCCAGTGGTCTGCAGTCAATCCAGGACTAGCCCAGGGTGGGTGATGTCTCCATCCTTAAGCATGTGGTGGCCATGCGCTGGGCCCAACTCTGTGGCAGCTATCGAGAATACAAGCCAGTGATCTTGGCGCCCCATCTCCCAATGATAACAGCAATGTTTCTAGAAGCCCTGTAGCTCAAGCTCTCTATGAGTTGTGAGGTCATTTAGCTCCCTAGAGATCAAGCTACTCCATTTCAAGCCCCTGACCCTCACTTTTCTTTTACAGTGGACCTCTATGGATCCCAGGACCTACTGAGAGATTTCCACTGTGACTCAAGGAAGACAACAGGGAGCAGATCCCTTGTGACCCAGGGCCGGATTTCACAGTTGATGACTGTGGCAGTCATGAGCTTATGTCAAATTCATGATAGAGATGTAGGGGTGGAGTCTAGCCTGTTTATCTGGAGATAGCCATTGAGTAGTCAATGAGGCCTCTGTGTGGGCATGGCTTTCTCCTGAGACTTCTAGGAAATCTCATGGTATTGCCTTCGTGGAGATAAGAAGCTATCTTTCCCAGTTGTTGGGAGTCAATCTCTGAGACAACGAACCATGGACAAGACAATATGGCACTGTTTGAGGAGTTGAAGGAGTCAGAGGAGAAGCCACATGGCCTTACCCTGATGGAACCAGACCTCTGAAGCTGGAGAAGCCACATGGAAACCCCTGCTGGCAATGAGTTGCTTCTATCACCACTGGATGCTGTGATGGACCCTGAGCCCTGGAAGTGAGGAGCCATGGGGAGACCCCTGCCAGCACCAGACTCTGCACCCACTGACCTGTGACTTTGTGAGTCAGAAGGAGACTTTATAGACTGTTTTGGGGCATCTGGCCTAATATTGGACTTATGACTTTGAGCTGGACTAGGTTGGGATGGTTTCTCAATGTTCTATTCCTCTTGTACATAAACCTTACCCTTATATCCATATGCGTGTCTATGAATTTGTTTCTCTAGTCTACCCGGATGAACACAATGATGAGAGGGAAGGAAAAGAGAGCTCTGAGGTGAGAGCTCCAGACACTGTCTTGGTCTGTTCCCCAAAGTTACATGTTCTAATCTGATCATTGCTTCTTTTCAGGGAAGGGAACACTTTGGACAGTGACTGAACTTCAATGACAAGCAGCTCAGGAGTCTCCCGTCAGTACCACGACCCTTTAGGACTCTGTACGGATCTATGTGGAGAGCGCTGTTGAGGCCATTTCTTCTCTGTTTTGCATCGCCACTGCAGCTGAAACAAGATTCCCTGAGCATACTTACCTTGTCCTTTTCCTTTGTAGTGGCATTGCAGCCCTCAATACAAACAGCTTACACAGAATAGTCCGCTTCTGTCTCTCGTGGTGTTTCACCTGTGTGCTGCCTTTCTTCTTCCCTACAGTGTTTCTTCAATGGCCTGGGTCTGGCGCTGGAAAGCCTGTACTTGCTCTACACAGAAACCCAGCAGCAGTAACCCTTCTCTTCTGTCAGCTCCCCTAAGGAGATGAGAAACTTGGTAGCCTGTTGCCAAGAGATGAATCACAGGCTTTCCTTTTAGTCATTTCTGTCCATCATCTGCCTCTCCCGACTCCTGCCCTACCATTTATGAAATACTTTTACCCTCCCCCACATTTTATTTGTGTGTGTGTTTGTGTGTGGGTGTTTGAGAAGAGGGAAGGGAAAAAGAGAGCGGTGGGGGAGGAGAAGGAGAGGATGAAGTGGTGGGGGGGGTGGGGAGGAGGGAGAGATGGTCAGGAAGAGGGTAAGAAACAGGGGAGCTTTTAGTATCATAGATTTTAATAATTATAGTAAATCTCATTTCTTTCAGCTAATATTGCATTTTGTTTGTTTTCCAAATCTCTATTAAAATTTGCTTCTATCAGTGAAGACAAAATGGGTACATAAGCCAATGTGGTGATGAAAGCTGATGGTGCCTGTCTATCAACACATATAGTGTCTGGGTTCTTAAAGGCGTGAAGTTAAACAAGCAACCATCTAGAGAAACAACAGGCCCATATGCAAGAAGCACACTAACTTGTTGGGTTACAAGGTGTTGATGGGATCAAGTAACACACAAACCAACAGACCTATTTTTGAGGATGTGGGAGCGGGGTGGGGGGTGGGGGAGGGGATGTTGAGGGGAGTGTATTGGAGCAGAAACCCCAAACCCATCTGCAAGCAACAGGACAGCCTCTCACAGAAGGCTCATAAGGAAGGGATGAGTTAATCAGGGCTCAGTATAGCGTCAACGACACACACCATATTCCTTTGGTCCTTGAGGCTTCCTCAGTCCTCAATCTCATGACCCCGGCCTTGCTGTCCAGTCTGGCTAGATCAGAGCGTGTACACTGGTACAGATAAAAGCTCACAACATACAGAATCCAGGTCAGATAATTCCTCTGGAACAGAAACGGAAATATCAATTCCAGGAGGGTAGGGGGAAGTTTGTGGGAAGAGGGGAGAAAGGGACAATTGTTTGCAATGATCAACGAACCCCCCCCCCCCCCCGCCCATGGTGATGAACTACAAAAATGTAGGTGAAGGGAGGTAGTAGTTGGTATAAGATATGAAAACCATAATAATTTATAATTTGTCAAGGTGGGTCATGAAGGTGGGAGGTGTGGAGGGAGAGGAAAAAAGAGGAACTGATACCAAGGCTCAAATAGAAAGCAGATGTTTAGAAAATGATGATGGCAACATATGTACAGATATGCTCTATATAATTGAAGGATGAATATGAGCCCCCAATTAAATGATTTAAGAAGAAAAGGTTGCTCCTCCAATTTATCTTTGCATCTATACGCAGAATCCTTTGATGGTCTCAAGGATCACTGCTCCTGACTGTGAACAGGAAGATTGGAGGCTTGACTCTACCCAAAGGCAGGTTGGAAGAAAGGCCTGATGGTCTCAGTCTCCCTTCCGTCGAGTTCATTCTGACTCACAGTGACCCTACCGGACAGGGCAGAACTGCTCCTGTGCATTCCCGAGTCTGTAACTCTTTACCAAGCAGAAAGCCTCATCGTTCTCCCTCATAGCAGTCGCTGGATTTGCAGTGGGCGGGCTAACACATAAAAAACATCAGCAAGTGAACACTACAAAATACATCCTCCTCTGACCCCTACGGGGCAGCCAGGGTCAGCATTGACACCATCCACATAGAAATAGACGACACTCTGAATGTTAGCTTCCTCCTTTGTCCCTTACCGTTGCTTTATTTTTCTTTTCACGCCTCCACGTATTTTAAAGGCTGTGGTCCTAGACAAAAAGGTCAGACAGGGCAGCACTGTGCAGCATCAAGGGCCCCCACATAGGGTCACAGTTCTCGGAGGCGGCCTTGATGGCTCCTTTGTAGGGGCACATGTGGCGATTCTTAGGGTCTGAAGACAGGAAGGAATTCACAGCATGCACTTCTGTCTGGCCAGGTGATGGCCCCGTTTAGTTATCATCTTCAAAAACCAAACGCACTGCTATCATGGCAGCACGAGGTGTTATACAGTAACTGTTTCCTTGTCTGTAAATCTTTATGGAAGCACATCGCCAGGCCTTGTTTCCTACCTGATCGGTGGTTTCGAACTGCCAGCCTTCAGGTTAGTTGCTATGGAGGAGATTTTGCCTCATGGGAGAGTGACACTGCTCCTTACACTTTTCAAAACCATGGCCTTCCAAAAGGTTGATCTTTCAAAAGACTCTTGGTGGATTTGAACTGTTAGCCTTTCAGCTTTCTGGATGGACATTTAACGTGTGCACCAACCAAGGACCTTGGATGCTGTTGCAAGCCAAGCTTTTTGTTCACCTGTGTTTGCGAGTCTCATTAGGCAGATGTTGTTGATCTGTGGTTGACCTGGGTCACTTCAACAAATACTGGGCTTTTTCTGGTCTGTGGGGTCCATGTGAACTTCATATAAAATAATTTTGGGGTCTGAGCCCCGGTGGCATAGTGGTTGAGTGTGGCCCACGGGCTTGGCAGTTTAAATCCAGCAGGAGCAAGGCTGGGTAGCGTAGCTCCCACGACCACCAGAGGACAGTGATGCCCCCCCTCCCCCAAATATAAGAAGGAAAAATATAGGGATAAAATAATTTTTGTTTATATGCTAATGTGTGTCACTCTAGGTCCGGCTGCTCACCTTGTGGACAGCATTTCAAAGCCTTCAGCTCCTTTAAGGAAGAAAGATAAGGTTGCTGCTATCCTAAGATTTACAGTCAGAGTCCTTAAATTGGATGACACTGAGTGGGAATTAACATAATGGGGGTGGGCTTGACTTTTATGTTGAGTAAACAGATTGGCTGGGAATCAAATTTCCCTCCTGGGAGTTTCCTCGTGGCAAGAATTCCCTGACTCCTTCAGTGAGCTGGACCACATGCCTGCCTGTGGATGTTTCTCTCAACAATTTGTACACAGGCAGGCCGAGCAGGGCTCCAGTCTGAATGTGAACGGCATTAGGCTGAGATGAGTCAGATGCTGCCATCTAGAGGCGTGCTACGAAGCAGCAAGGAAATCTAATGCATGTGTTGAGTGTTCCATTTCCTCTCCCTTCTTGTTGTTTTAGAGTCTTATATCATATTTGTCCTGTGTCATTTTTATAATTTTACAACAAAGAGTATGTAATACAATTATATAATTCCAATTATTATATACCTTATAATCTTATACTGACTTGGCGATGACTAGAGGAGGAAATTAAAGAGCTCTGGCTGTAGCTGTTATTCATTGAGCTGCTAACCCCGAGGTCAGCAGTTTAAAACCACGAGCTGCCCCAAGGGGGAAAGATGAGGTTTTCTACTCACATAAAATGCAAATCTAAAAGGGGCATGCTACCCTGGCCAACAGGGTCCTCCTGAGGCCGAGTGGACACTGTGGCAGGGAGTTTGGTTTGGTTTGGAGGAGGAGGAAGTGAGAGAAGAACCTGTCCTTAGCTCTCTGACTGGAATGTGTTCATTCTGTTACTTGCCTGTGCTGTGCCTTCCCTTCATTGTGGTAAGTCCTCAAAGCTACAAATCAAACCAAAACAAAACCTGACACTGTCCTTAAAGCCGTAAATCTTTACCAGGGCAGCCAGCCGTATTTGTCTCAAGAAGAGCTGATGGATTTTGAACTGCCGACCTTGCCATTAGAAACCCAACACTTCTGTGGCATCACGACTCCCGTAGAGAAGAAGTACTGTATCCTTACATCAAATAAATGATGACTTGCAGAGACCCATTAAATCAACAGCTTCAATTTATTGGAAAGGGGTAGTTTATCTGAGAAACATAATTTATAAAAATGAATGTTGAATTGGAAACATTCAACATGTTTATTTTGGAAAGGTCAACTCCAAAGAGATTAGACTTCTTTATTTCTAAAGTGTATTCTTCATTCTTGTAAAAATACCATGAACAATTTTTATTTGCAGGGATGAAAATGGTTTCCTATAATAGTTTCCAAATTTTACATTGTGCGGTGGAGATTGATTTTGACTTAAAAAAAAACAATATTTAAGATCAATTTACCACTTGTTTAATTGTTTGCGGTTATAACCCATCATGTTTTTTTTATTGTTTTATCTCTAGTAAGTTGTTTTCCTTTTTCTAATTAACTTGGGCGGGGGGGGGGGGAAGGGGAGGTGTATGTAGTAAAGACATAAGGCATTGATTAACTAGATGACTTGTGGATATTCTTTCTCCTGTTTTCATTTGGTTTTTCTACTTTGTTTATGCTATTTTGGGGAGAGGGGGGTTTGTCTCGAATATCCAGGCAAAGTGGTGACTGAGGGCTCTTAAACTCTCAACTCGCTGCCATCGAGTGGAGTCTGATTCATGGCAATGCCACAGGACAGGATGCAACTGCCCCTGTGAGTTTCTGAGACTGGCACGCTTTACAGTCTTCTTTTTCTCCTGAGAAGCGACTGGTGCTTTTGAAATGCTGACCTAGCATTGCCACGATGAAATTCCCAGGGCCTTAAGTTCTTTAAAGCTAGATGAAATCACTAGTGTCATTCCCACAGAAGTGCCTTGTTCTTGACTTCATGCGGAGAAGTTTATAATGGAAAATGAGGTTTATAGTTTTGATTTTCAAGTTTTAATCCTATTTTCCACAGATATCTTAAAGATTCCTCATATGTTCAGGGGTGTTGACTTTGCCATAGGGTTTACATCAAATACGTATCTGTGCACAATGCTCATTGCCCTATTATTCATGCGTGAAATCACTGCCACTGAGTCAATTATGGATGATGGTAACCCTAGGTTATGAGAACATTTCACAATAACAATTATAAAAAGAATAAACAAACAGACAGCCTGAACATCTTAGAAGATGAAGAAAAAAACGTATGTCACTGTGTGTCAGGAAAGATATATTGAGTAAGGAGAAGACGTTCAGTATTTTGTCAGAGAACAAGTGATTATAATTATGTCAATTCTTTGGGTAGCTACATCGGTTAGAGCAAGCTGTAGATCAAGGGTCCTCAAACTATGACCCGAGGGCCACATATGGCCCACTGAGGATATTTAACCTGCCCACAGGGTCTTTTTGCCTCCGCTGCTGCAGTCCTGCTTAGCAGCTGACTCATACCGGGCCCGCAGTGAATTTGTTCATAGTGTGTGTGTTTTTTTTTTTAACTGTAGTCTGGCCCTCCAACAGTCTGTAGGACAGTGAACGTGTCCCATTTAAAAAGTTTGAGGACCCCTGCAAGAGAGTGAGTGGTCACATAGTAGGGTAGATAGTAAATGGTCAGGTAATGAATATGCATGGGGTGGGGGGTGGGATGGGTGTGGACTGTGAATGGGACTGTGAATGTGAGTGTGGACTGTGAATGGGGTGTGGACTGTGAATGTGAGTGTTGGGTGGGTGAAGGGCAAGGTTTAGTTAATGAGCGTTGGGAGGTAGGGAGATAAGCAGTGAGTGAATGTGAATGTGGATGAGGTGACGGTGGTAACTCTAGTGGAATGCTCACACTATGTTCAGCTACCTCTCTGTTGACTCTCAGCTCTTTTAATTTCCCACAGTTTTCACGGAACCTGCTTGACCCACACCGCCTTTACCCAACTGTTCCTTCTAAGGCCGTGGCACACGTGCTATTATTAAATTCAATTCTTCACAGTATTCATTTCTATTTCAAAAGACCAAGAGGTATCTTAAACATTTAAATTGCTATATACTGGTGAAATGACAAGCAGGATCCCTTTTCCTGTTTTAGAGCATCAGGGCCTCCCCTGTGCATTCACATTTCATACCAAATCTTCTACAAGGCTCTGCCAAATTGCAAGGCAAGTTAGGAAAGAAAAGGGCAACACGCCAAACAGAAAAAGTTCCCACGGTTTCAGAGGGCAAACTGTCATCTTATTACCACAGCTCTCATTTTATGCTTTGAAATTTAATCCACTACACTAGCAACAAACAAACAACTAGAGTTATAAAAAATAAAGAGACTTTCATAGGTTTCTGGAACATACATGCACTTCTTATATTTAGGGAATATCTTGGAAGACCAAATTAGAGGATGGGTTAGGCATAGCTAACCAAACACTGGCTGTCTCAGGGCCACAAATGGTTAACCTGCTCCATGATTAAATAGGTATCTCCAAAGAAGGACCTGGAAATCTACTTCTGAACACAGCAACTGAAAACCCTGTGGAGCATAGATGAAGTCTAACACGGGAGAGGCTGAGGTTTGGAGTGAGATGAGAGGAGGGCACTGTGGCACTGGGACAAGGGACCAGCCATAGGGTCCAGTGTGGCTAAGGTAGGGTGCTTGAAAAAGTGAAAGATTCACAATGAGTTCATGTGCTTGGAATCTTTTCATGTTTGTAGCATCTATAATGGTATCTTGCCTTTCATTCTTCATACTAATGATGAATATCACCTTTTTTTTTTTACCTTTAGTTGATCTGGATTAAGATTAATCAATTTTATTGATATTTTCAAAAGACCATATTCTGCTTCAGTGGTTTCTCTATTGTGGTGGTCTTGTACTTGATGTCAATTTCATGATTGGGATATAGTGGTGGAGTCTAGCCTGTCAATCTGGAGATAGCCAATGAGGCCTCTGTGTGGGCATGGATTTCTCCTGAGAATTCTGGGAAGTCTCACGGTATTTCCCTTGTGGAGATGAGAGACCATCTTCCTAGTTGTTGGGAGTCGCTCCACTGACAAGACAAGATGACAGTGTCCGAGGCACCAGAAGAGTTATGTAGGAGAAGCCCCACGACCTTACCCTGTTGGAACCAGACCTCTGAAGCTCGAAAAGCCACAGAGAGACCCATGCCAGTGCTGAGATGCTTTTGTCACCAATGGATACTGCTGATGGACCCTGAGCCCTGGAAACGAGGAGCCACGAGGGGATCCCTGCCAGCGCTAGGACTCTGCACCCACTGGCCTGTGACTTCGTGAGTTGGAAGAAGACTTTATAGACTGATATCGGGCATATGAGCTAATATCAGACTTATGACTTTTACCTGGACTGGGTTGGGATCCTTTCTCAAAGTTCTATTCTTGTATATAAACCTTTCCCTTATATCTATATGCGTGTCTATTAATTTGTTTCTCTAGTCTATCCAGACTAACACATCTATCTTTTTTTTTTCCTGGCCCCTAATTTCTTTTGCTTTATTTCCCTCTACTTTTAATTTATTTTTAATACTCTTAATGAGTTGAGGTTAATATCACAGAGTCACTAGTTCACTAGTCACATTGAGAAGAGTTGTGCTGTCATCACCACAATCAACTTTGGGACATTTCTCTCCTTTTTGTACCCATGGCTGTTGACTCCTGATTTCCCCAACCTCTCTTTGTGCCCAAAGTAATTATGAATACAATTTCTGTCTTCATTGATCCACCTATCCTGATTCCTTATACAGAAAGTGCACAAAACAAAGACAATCATGAAAAAAGAATCCAGCATGGATGACCAAGAAATAATAGGATAATTCCAATCAAAAGAAAGCAGAGAATATTAAAAAATAGAATAATTTCAAAATATGTCAAAAAAGGGGATCAATGACAAGGTACTACATTCCAGCATAACTAGAGCAGCTAAGTCCCACTTTTCAATGCTTTTTTGCATTGATATTAAAGTTTACCCAGATGCTAGTCTTTCAGACACCATCTGATTCCTTTACCATACTTTCCTATAGCACCCATATCTCCAAAGATCTCCTCATGAGGGTGGGTATTAAGCAGGACCATGTAACAAGAGATAATTATTCTCATATTGGGGCTACTATCAGAGTTCAAAACCCATTGATATACTTATTGTCTATATATATCCCGGGTTCACTTTAGGGACATCATCATTATTTTATCGGAGTACATTATAACTCATCCCTTGAAATATGATGTAATTGCTATTAATAGATAGTACCATTGTTTCAGCCAGGCACAGAATTTAAAACACTGTTGAAAACATGAATTTATACATACAGAGGCCATTTTATTAGACCACTACATGAAGAGTTAAGTTGTATATTTTCAAAACTTAGGTGACTGGCAACAGTTTCACAAGCCATGGGAGTTAGAGACTTGTCAATAGTTTAAGGAACACTCATTTACAAAGGCAGAATCATGCCTGGTAGACCCACATATCACAAAAATCAGAAGAGTATGAAACTAGCAAGTATTTGTTGGTTTGCTCCCCATTTGTTGGGCACCCGCAAAGCAATAAGTCTGAACCAAATAAAAGCTCCATGACCACGAAATCTTTAACCTTGAGGGAGTCATCATCTACTTCTCCCACCAGAGTCCTTTCACTTTAAAGGTGTAGCTCCATTCCTCAGATCTGCTACAATGAGATTAATTTGAAGCCCAGTTCACTTAGTGGGGTTTCTCATCTAAGTCCTTTCGGTGTGGGATTTAAAAGGAATTGTGCACCTCAAAAGTCTATTGTACAGAGTCCATTGTATTAGTTATGTATAGCACATTGCCTGAGCCACCAGGGACTGGTTAGAAAGTAGGTCAAAAGTGCCTCTTTGGGAACATACTACCAGGCATATTTATCCTTGTGGCCTGCATAAGTATTGTTTAGCATTTTTCTAAAGTTTGGGCACCCAATTAATTTACCCATCATCCGAAGTTTAAGCGCCTTCTCTCATGCAGATAGATCCATCCCCACATCCTCTCCATCTGAGATCCCGGTACAATGACTGTTGATTTGGAGTAATGGTGGAATGCTGCTATGTGACAGGAATTGATTGATCTTCTACCTCTCCCCACACTATGTAAAGCTCACCCCATCTGGAGGCCACTTCTACTGAGGTGGCTTTTAAGATGTTCAAATAAGGGAGTGACACATGGTTTATGGGAACTAAGGAGGCATACAATTTTGTTGCTTGGGGAACACTTTAGAACATAGCTTGACCAGGGAATAGAATCCTGCCTTCTTCATAGAATCTTACCATCTTTATAATAGAGACTTCCTTTTGTGATTGACCACCTTCACTCAGCTTCATCATTTCCAGGTTCCTTCATGTCCTGAGGTGTTTGGTGGTTTCAATGTTCACATCCTAGATGGTTCGTGATTGTGAACAATTCTTCACATGTTTGTTAGCCATCTGAGTGCCTTCTCTGGTACATTCTCTGCTCATGTCCTTTGTCAACCCTGGATTTTTAGAATATGTTTGTTTTTGAGTGTGTTGCTTGTCACCATCATAAAAGTGGGTCTTGTTTTTCTAGTCCAGTCTGGTATTTTCTATCTTTCGATTGGTGTACTTAATACATTGCCATTCAGTGTTATTGCTGATATATTTGTGTTTGTTGCTATCATGTTGCTCTACCTGTCTTTGTGTGTGCGTGAAATTTGTATGTATGAATTTATTGATGTTTTTGTCCTCCTGCACTTGTGGGTTGAGTGCTCCATTAGTTCTGGGTAGTGGGTTTGGTATGATGTGCACATGTTTGTCTGCTGTTGTTGATTCTCTGTCCATAGTGATCTAGTTAATAGTTTTTGTAATGCTAGTCATAGTTTTGCAAAGTCTTTTAATATTTCCTTCTTTCTCCCTTGTATTTAAGAGGCAATTTTTTTGGATATGGGATTCTTGGTTGGCAATTTTTTTCCCTTTAAAGTTTTGGTATAAGCTATGCCATTGTTTTCTTGCCTGTGTAGTTTCTGCTGAGAAGTCCAACCTTATCCTTATAATCTGCTTTGTTTTGTAGGTGACAGTTCCTTTTTCCCTAGACAGTTCCTTTTTCTCACTATTTCCTCCTTTTCCTTTATTGGAAAGTTTGACTATAGTACTCTCAGTGTTTTCTTTTGCTTTTTTTTTGTTATTGTTTTTCTCATAAACTGTATTCAGAGTGATTGTCTTTGAGTTCACTGATTGAACTTTTCTTTTCTTCCACTCTATTCTTTGGGTCTTAATTCTGTTACCTCTACTTGCTGACAATGAAGCTCAGTGCACAGATAGTTCAGGGTCCAGGGATGTGCTCTGCTCTTGGATATTTCTCCCCCTACCCCCTAGTTTTACTGAGATAAAATTCACATATTTTATTTATGTGAATCTGTATTTAAAATGAACTGTGTATACAATACCACTATCCATTCTATGAAATTGCCCTTTCTTTCATGATGGCAGTGAGATCCCTGTGTCTGTTTTATTAAATGATCAACTTATTCAGAAAATTTTTTAAAAATTGGCAATACAAACTAAATTAAAGCATGTTGCATGCTAAAGAGTTGTAATGTACTCATGAGATTCCCATAAATTAAAAAATGACATTGATCTACCTAAATATTAATAACCTTCCTTTGCAACACCATGACAATTTGTTATTAATTAGGAATAAATTAATTAGTATTTAAGATTTTTGGTCAAATTTAAATACTCAATGAGGAAGCAGACAGATATTTCAAGGAGGCAAGCCTTAAATTTTTGTTTTTAACTATGAGAGAAAGAATACTCTAAGTCTACAAATTAAAAATAGTTCTTTTTCTAATGTTGTTTCTAAAGCAGACAACCCACTTTTTTAGAAACCATCTAAAATGTATCTAACTATGGAATGTCTTAAATGAGATGATCTAGTTTTTATTTGTGTTATATAAGGACATATACTCAGAAGTTTAACTAAAATGGTTGTGGTAGACAGAGTCTATGTTGGGGTGTTTACATTTTTTTCAGCATGCAAGCTCCTTATAAAATGATCAAGTCTTGTGATGGGAGTTGTAACCTCCTCTGATAAAATGATTTATTAAAAAAAGGAGGGGGAAAGTGTAGCTTATACAAAGGGCTCCAGTAGAAAGTATTTGGAAATGAAGATGGCCACAGTTGTACAAATATGCTTGATATCAATGATGTATGGAATGTTACCAGAGCTGTAAGAGCCCCCAATAAAATCATTTTTTTTAAAAAAAGGTCAACAGGCAGACCTGGAAAAAAAAAGTGATCAATTCAAAGTGATCTACCAACTACAAAAATGCAAAATATATCTTTATTTTTATTTATTACATTTATTCATAAATGCATTGAGAATTCTTTATATGTGCAATGTTGTGTTTATGTACCTTGTATAACCACATGAGTCCATATTACACAACACAACAAATTGAACTATGTACATTTTTTGTCATGACCCGAGTTTACTTTGATGACTTGCACTGAATGGAATGAACCAGGTGTGCATAGTCTGGACAGTAGCTGCTGACAGCCAGCCTCAAGCACACTTGATCCTCAGTCATGGTGGAACTTTATTGGGATATTATGTGGATTATATGTGGGAAAAGGCTGACTCACATAGACAAGTAGAGCTGAATAATGCAGTAAAGGAGGCAGCACATTTTCTCATGTTTGGGTACTCTGCCTCTGTGAATGAGTTCCAAAACTGTTCATGTGCCCTGAACTTAAGCTGACTATTGACTTGTAGTGTCAAAATCTCTCGTGCCATATGAAAGTGATATATTTTTGTCTTCTTTCTCAGTCCAGCTCTCCCACTCATTTTAGTGCTCATTCTTATTTGTAAGAAGAGAAAACCAAGGTCTAGAAATGGGTGATAACTTAGTTTGTCAGTGTTGCTGCACTTAGTGTAGTTGTTTGGCACCTAAGCTTACATCTGATTGGCTGGGCTGTCTTTCAGTTAGATGGCAGGATTGGTGATAGGCTTACATATATGCTTTTAATGCTATGTGATCTACCCATATTGCATTTGCAATCAAGTAGTAGATCTTGATCCATGTATTGAGCAGCCCTGGTCTATGTTAACCAGGCTAAGCCAGCCTTTTTCTGTGGTTTATCAGTTAGTTGAAGCCTCCCCCACTATGTGATTTAACATACTTCAATCAACTCAATGATGGGATCTTCTGTAAGTAGCTGAGAAGTTGTGGGCAGACTAGGGAAGAGTGTTTCTTCCTTAATAAAGTCAGAGCCATGACACAATTAAAAGGAATTCTCCTTGTGGTGTGGCCTACTCCTATTTGAGCAGAGTCTGTGGGTTCTCTGCTTCTTTTTTAAAAAGTCATTTTTTGAGTGCTCATACAACTCTTATCACAATCAATACATAGACCTATTGTATGCAAAGCACATTTGTATATTTGTTGCCATCATAATTCTCAAAATATTTTATTTCTATTTAAGCTCTTGGTATTAGCTGCTCATATTTCCCCTCCCTTCCCATTCCCCCTCCCTTCTGAGACCTTGATAATTTATAAAATATTATTTTGTCATATAGTACATTGTCTGATGTCTCCCTTAACCTACTTCCCTGTTGTGTGTACCCCAAGGAGGAGGTGATATGTAGATCCTTATAATTGTTTCCCCCTTTCTACTCCACCTTTCCTCCACCCTCCTGGTATCACCACTCTCACCACTGGTCCTGAACCCCCATGTTTCTGGTTCCTATCTGCACCAGTGTACATCCCCTGGACTAGCTGGGTTTGTACAGTAGAATTGAGATCATGATAATGGGGAAGGGGGGGAGCATTTAAGAACTAGAGAAAAGTTGCATAGTTCATTGTTGCTACACTGCACCTCGACTGGCTTATCTCCTCCCCCAAAACCCCTCTGCAAGGGGGTTTCACTTCACCCACAGATGGGCTTTGGGTTCCCAATCTGTACTCCCTCTCATTTATAATGATAAAATTTTTAGTACTTTGATGCCTGATACCTTATCCCTTTGAGGTCCAGGTAGTATGACAGGAGCCAGACAAAATACAGGGCTACATATGGTAGCCAACTGGTGCTGGGGGTGGGGCGTGGGGTGGGTGGAGATGGTGATGTATAGAAGGAGAATGGGAAACTAACACACCCAAGGGGAACATATTGTTTACAGCTCTACAGGGAAAGAGGGATCAAGTTTAAACCCATTGTTCCAGGATGTGAATGCATCATGACATGACAGTATGAAGCAGGAAGCCAGTGGAGGAGTCTGAGGGCTGAGCCCCAATCCCAACTATATGGACAGCTGCTCCTCTTCCCAGAGGAGTTTGCTGTTGAGGATAGCACTGAAGCTGTAGCTTGGGGAGGACATATCTGACCAGAACACACGATAGCAAATGAAGAGGGTGGGAGAGAGAGTGGAAGGCGTCCTGGCCCACCAAGCCTTGAGGACAAAGGTCCCCACTCAGAACAGCCAATGCACAGGTAGGACCACATGGCCAACTCTACTATGAAACATGACGTCTCTCACTGACCCAAGGCCCTATTGGGACAACACTGAAGAAGCAGGGTCAGGATTGTACCTGGTCTGACCCCAGCACATTAAGGCAAAACATGAAGGGTGTGCAGCAGATCAGCAGGGGGAGCAGAGCAAGGGGTTTCTGAGGGAGTGCTAAGGATATACTTTGGGGTCAGGTTTAGGTACCCACCCGACTCAACTGGGTGACACTCCTGGTGATTGATGAACAGACCTTGAACTATTTACGGTTTTTCTTTTATTACTATTTTTTCTTATTTATATATATTTTCTGGACATTAGTTTTTTGTTGTCATTTCCCCCGTTGGTTGCTTCATCTTATTTTTTGTACATATTATTATCTTTGCATGTCTATCTAGATAAGATAGGCTGGATGAATAGTCTGCAGGAGAATAATGGAACTGATGGTTCCCAGGGGACATGGGAGATGGGGAAGTGGGGGAAAGAGGTGGTATTGATCAACCCAGGGATAAGGGAACAACAAGTAAACCAAAATCAGTGATGTGGTGAGTATGAGAGGCCTGATAGGGATTGATCAAGAGTAATGTAATAGAGAGAAATTACTGAAAGACAAGTGAAGGCTGAGCATGATAGTGGGACAAGAGGAAAGTAAAAGGAAATAGAGGAAAGAACGGGGAGGCAAAGGGCATTTATAGAGGTCTAAATACAGGTTTGTACATAGGTAAATATATGATGATGGGGAATAGATCTATGTATATATACTTATAGGGTTAGTGTTAAGACAGCAGATGGGCATGGGACTGCGACTCAAGTACTTCCTCAGTGCAAGAACACTTTGTTCTATTAAATTGGTATTCCTTGATGCTCACCTCCCCAATACCATAGCTGAAGACAAATGTGTGCATAAGCAAAAATGGTGAAGAAAGCTGATGGTGCCCACCTATCAAAAGATACAGTGTCTGGGGTCTTAAAGGCTTGAAGGTAAACAAGTGGCCATCCAGCTCAGAAACAAAAAAACCCACATGGAAGAAGCACATCAGCCTGTGTGACCACAAGGCTTCTTCACTTCTTGCTGGTCTGAATTCTGAATTTATATCACCAACCTGACATATTGCCTGCTGACACTAGGAATTATCAGTGGCCTACTATTAGCCATTGGAAAGCCAACTCATTTTTCCATTGCCTAAGCACTTTCAGTTCAGTTGACTCTTCAATCTTGATTTGCTGTCCCTGAACTAATTTGACCTTGTCTCTACCAGCCTATGGCCTTTCTATGGCCTCATTCATCTTCCTGCTTTCTGTTTCTTTGGTCTTGGCAGCTATGTGGGTCAGGAAAAGCCTCCAGCATATCTTCTGATGCACAGACTTGAACCAGACTGAACTTAACCTCTTCTAAAACTGTGGGAGCCACTTTCTTGTTATAAAATTCTCAAAGTATGTAGTATATAGTGAGACATAGATATATATATATATATGCCTATGGTATACTGTGATAGTTACATAACTTCATGCCAACTTGATAAATAAAGTGTAGGGTTGGAGTTTAGGCTGTCAATCAGGTCACCTCTTGATGACCTCACCTGGACGTGAGACTGAGATAAATGGCTTGCTGGAAGACAGGCCCTCTCTCTCTGCTTCACTTTCGTGTTGATAAGCCATGCCTCAGACACCCGTCAGAACCTTGTGACGCTTCTACCACCATTGGATCCACAAGACTCTACACCCACCCACTTGTGATTTTCTTGCCGTCTCCATCATTGCATGTCGACGTGTGAGTCTGAAGAAGGATTTATTGGACTAGTATTGGATTTACCAACGTGATTTGGACAGGGCTGGGAAGTTTTCATGATATTCAATTACTCTGTGATATAAAGCTTTTTCTTACACAAACAAGAGTGCTAAAGAATTTGTTTCTCTCATCAATCCAGCCTAAGACATATACCTATCTATGTCCCTATTCAGATTACTCAGCCAAACACAAAAGTTTAGGTGGTTTTTGGTCATAAGGTCACATTGTAACAAAAAGGTCTAGGTTTAAACAACCGACTTCTTAAAAAAAATCAAATATCGGCTGAGGCCCGGTGGTGTAGTGGTTGAGTGCGGGACTGTGGCCCACTAGGTTGGCAGTTCAAATCCAGCAGCAGCTCTTCAGGAGCAAGGCTGGGCCTCCTACTACCACCAGAGGTCAGTGATACCAAAATAAATAAATAAATAAATAAATAAATAAATAAATAAAATATCAACAGCTCCATTTCTGTGTCTATGATGATATAAAAAGTTACAGAGTGGAATAGCTTCATGTTACAAGCTTTCTTGACTGTTATCTTTATGAAGGAAGATTGCCAGACCTTTCTTACCTGGCATCACTGGGTAGGTTTAACATGTCAAATTTAGGCAAGCATGAATT
Organism: Nesogale talazaci; assembly: GCA_004026705.1. Classification (NCBI taxonomy): domain Eukaryota; kingdom Metazoa; phylum Chordata; class Mammalia; order Afrosoricida; family Tenrecidae; genus Nesogale; species Nesogale talazaci. The sequence goes on from PVJH01030923.1 coordinate 17,278, forward strand.
GCTTGCACCTCTTAGCGACCTTATCATTTGATCCCCACTGCCATTGAATTGCTTATAACTCAGGGACTATGTACAAGGAAGTGTAGAGTTGCTCCTTAGAGATTTTGAGACTGTACACTTTTGCAATCCCAGAACGCCTTGTCTTTCTCTCATGAGCAATGGGTATAATTGTGCCTTTGGCCATGTGGCTAGCAGTCCACTGCCTAGCCTCGGGGCCAGTAAACTGCAGGTGGAGAGCCACGTGTGGATCTCTTGGTATGGACATGTGGCTCTGAAGTGGAAATGAAAATGAAAACATCATAGTTTAATTTATACAATTTTAAGAGGATATTATTCAGATAATGGTGATTTTGTTTACAAAAACTACGTTTACACCTCCTGAATACTTTAAAAACTGTTGCAAGGGACAGGAGGCCTTTCCATCTCAAAAGTTTGCTGGCCCTCCAGCCTTGCCCACAGGGCCACCGAGACACCTTTAGCTCTTGACGCCACCCTGTCTCCAGACCCACTGCCATCAAGGCTTTCCGGACTCCTGGCCACCGAATTGGGTGCCAAAGACAGCACTTCTTTAGTGGAGCAGACAATCTCATCTTTCTTCTCTTTCTTTCTTCCCTAGACATCATTTCTATATATACATTGCGAATTTAAGAGCAGAAATAGTACATAGGAGGCATCACTTTTGAAAAAGTGACAGCCAAGTAGGATTAGGGAGGAAACTAATTCAGTGCTTTTTCTTGTTTCTCCCCATGCAATCAGCTGACAAAATAGCCTAGCCAGCCTGTGCTTTTCTCTATTTCATTTCCTCTTGTTTGGCTTTCTGTAGCAGTTTCTCTTCTCTCTGGCTTTGCCCCTTTCTAGATGTCCTTTTGAAAAGTTAGGGTGGGAAATGATCGTCTCCCGATTGTGATTCCTTTGGTTGAACTACACTAGGCACTTTTTGAAGCTGGGAAGGATGGGCTCTTGGCAACTGTGAGGGGTGATACCTAATTTTTATTTTTCAGCTTCTCAAAAAGAGGACAATTAATGCTTGAACAAAGTGGGGGCTAGAGAAGCTGAGCTGTTGGGAAGTCAAAAATCCACTAAAACGTGTGGGTTTGAACTGCTTGGGTCCACTGAAGACCCACCGTTCATCTCCTGTGACTATACAGAGCTCAGGTATTGCAAGAGTCTGTGTAAAATGCCTAAAATACTGTGTGAAACTAATCATCTCAGCGTGAGAAGTCCTCATCTCTGATTAGGGGAGGAAAGGGACCAGCAGTGAAATGATCAGTGTTTTAAGCGGACAGTTGCGACCCTTGAGCTGCCCATCAGAGCAACAGGAAAAAACAAGTTCATGTATAAGTGGACCTCTGAAGTTCAAACCTGTGCTGTTTAAGGGCCAACTGTATTAATCGAGACTAAAAAACACAACAAAGCAAGATGTCTGGAAGAGGCTGGCAGAGCAGGCACCGGGACAGCCAGACACGACTGCATTTTGTTTTCTTGCTGTGTTAGTCCAGCAAGAAACAAACGCATAGACATGCATATAAATTATATAAAAGAGGAATGGGACATTAAGAAAGCATCCCAGCCCAGTCCAGTTCGAAATCATAAGTTCGATATTAGCCCATATGCCCAATATCAGTCTATAAAGTCCCCTTCCGACTCACGAAGTCACAGGTCATTGAGTGCAGAGTCCTGGCGCTGGCAGGGGTCCCCTCATGGCTCCTCATTTCCAGGGCTCAGGGTCCATCAACAGCATCCAGTGGTAGTAGAAGCAACTCAGCACTGGCAGGGATTGCCATGTAGCTTCTCCAGTTTGAGAGGTCTGGTTCCATCAGGGCAAGGCCATGTGGCTTCTCCTCTGGCTCCTGCAGCTCCTTGGACACTGCCATCTTGTCTTGTCCATAATTCATTGTCTCTGAGACTAACTCCCAACAACTGGAGAGATAGCTTCTCATCTCCATGAGGTAATTATCACGAGATTTCCCAGAAGTCTCAGGAGAGAGCCATGCCCACACAGAGGTCTCATTAGCTACTCAATGGCTATCTCCAGATTAACAGGCTAGATTCCACCCCTACATCTTGATCATGAAATTAACATAAGCATAATACTGCCACATTTGTCTAGGTGTGGTCAGACTGATGGCAACAGAGAAGACATCATCTCACCCCACCCCTCACCCCTCACCTCCCACCACTGTTATTGTCCTTCAGTCAAGGAGGTCCCTGGATGTCCCAAATGACTTACCCTCAACTGCCAACCAACAGGGTAGCTCTCAAACCTACCAAGTGGCACCACACACAAAAGGGCTGGCTGCTTCTATAAAGGGAGATATCGGACAGTGTAAGATATGACAAAATAATAATAATTTATAAATTATCAAGGGCTCATGAGGGAGGAGGGAGGAGGAGGGAAGGGAGAAAATAAGTAGCTGATAGCAGGGGCTGAAGTATAAGGTGGTGTTTTGAGAATGATGAGGGTGTACAAATGTGCTTGACATACAATGGATGGATGGATTGGATTGTGATAAGAGTTGCTTGACATCCGCCCCCCCACCCCAAATGATTAAAATAAAAGAAAGAAAGATTGCAGCTCGGAGAACTCCCCGGAGCAGCTCTGCTCTCTAACACATGGCGTCCCAAGAGTCAGTTTGGTTTGGGGACTGAGGTAAAAGTGTCCCCCCCCATCCTCCCAAGAAAGATAGAAGGACAATGTCATTCAGTAAGAGCAGGGTGGTGTGAGCGTGTCCCAGGGAAAGTGGGATGGGCGGAGAGGAGAGGAAAGAAAAGGAGAGTGTGGGTGTGGAGCGCTAGATCCATCGTAATAGAATTGTCAGCCGGGGACATGGATTGGAGTGCACTGAATCTAAGAAACAAATTATTTATGGACACAACAGCAGTTGCTAGCCATTTTATGGTTTGAATTTAATATCGCCTGACATCCATCAGGAAATTGTTTGGCGCTTAAGTGCATTGCTTGCTGATCTCAGTCATTCTGCAGCAGCAAGAGGAATACAGATTTCTCTCAAACTGTTACTTAAAAGCGTCTATATCAAAGTAAGTGTGCTGGACAGAAGGCCAAATTATTTATAATACTTTTTGCAGTCTAGAAAGGAGAAAGAAGAAGGAATAAACTGGTCCTGTCCAGACTATGTCACAAAGTATCTTAATACTAGCTATATATGTATCTTTTGACATACAGAAGAAAAGTAACTTCCTGGAACATATCATATAAAAGGATTCATAAATAATATATTTTTTAATGATGATGAGGAACAGTAACATTCCAAAGGTGGGGTGGTGGGCACGACTGACTCCACATTTGATTATTAAGTCAAGGATAGAGGTTTAGGATTAGGGTGGAGGTGGGATAAGGTCAATTTTCTTAGAGAATTTTTTAAAAATCAAAACAAAAGCTAGGTGCTTATTATTGTCATTGTTGAGGAAAAAAATGGGCTGTGATTGTATCTGACCTATCCTTTCTACACAAGGAAGGAGAATCCATCTCTAACTGCCCTGCTACAAAGCAGAGGTTAGACATACCTCCCCATCCACTTCCCTTTACCTGTTGGGACACAAACTGCTCCTCCCGCAACCCTCTACTTCTCTCTCGGTTCGACAATCCATTGCAATGGCCACACGGAACTCACAGACAATACGATTATGGGTGCTTATCGAGGAATTAACAGATTACCAGAAGCCAGGGTCAAAAAATAGTAAGGCTATAGTCTTTGGTTCACAGCAGAGCCTCTCCTCAATGGCAGCCATGTATCTTTTTAGTGCTCAGCCTCTCAGTCATCTGGTCCCGTGCCTCTGCCTCTGTGGGCCAGGAAGCCTGCCCATTGCTCCGCCTCACCAGCTCTCAGGTTGGGCATTGCTTCTCTGCAACGTCTCACGGTCTCCTTGCCATGGTCTCTGGTCTCAGTGGCATGGCCTCTGCTGCCTCTGTCACTTCAGACAGAGATTTCACATGTGCTACTCTGGAGTATGTCCTTTCTTGATGGCCCCGGGAATTCTCTCTTTGTTTCTGCTTCCTAGATTGCTCATGCTTATAGCTAGGGAAGTAGCAACTCAAACTGACCAATCTCCTCTATTTCTGTTTCATACATCCTATTTTGCACGGTTTCACCGACTCCATTTTGTAGGAGCTACAAAAACATGAACAGAAAAACCATATTGAGAGATTTCACTTCACCATATTGCCACCAACAGATCTCAACAATACTAGCTGTATAGTCTTTTCTCACTCTAAGTTCTAGACCACGACCAACTCTAAGTTCTAGCCACCCTCTCCAATAAACTACCAACCAGAAAAAAATGGCAGGCTTTATGCAACTCTAGATAAAACTCTACAGTTGCTGTGATATATTGCCCACAGCGGAGGAGTAAATGGTAGGTATGGCTGTGTTTCAGGAGAACTTTATTAGCACCTACCTTCCCAGTAAGAAGGATCTGTGTGACTCCCCATGCCTCTAGTCCAGAGTGTCCTCCCTCTCTTGTGGGTGTTGGAATTCGCCACAAGAACTTGTGAGCAGGCTTGACCTTAATAACATGCAGGGAGACACGTCAAGGACATCTTCAAAGACATCTGCAAGGAGATGCATGAACAATGGGGTTGCTCCTTCCCTGTGAATACTGGGCTAAAGAAGACAGAGGCGCAGAGGCACAGTGAAATTGCATTGGTCTCACGTGAACAAAAAGGGAATCATTGTTATAGGGTCCTGTAAGTTTAGGCTGCTTGTTTCCACTCGCCGAAAGCTGAGATATATTCTCATGGTGACTCAATGCTAATCTTCACTCATTTAGGCTGGAGGAAGTGGAGGGCAGTGGGGAAACTTGGAGGCAATGTCAGGATGATTTTCCTGGCCATGAGACATATGATTTTGTGTTGCAAGATTACAGCTTTTAAATGAGCTGCTAATTGGAATTGGTGCAGTGGGCTCCAACTCTTCATAACTCTGTGTGTTACCGAGTAGCACTGCTCCATGGGGTTTTCGTGACTGTAGACCGGATGAAAACAGTCAGACAGGTGTTTCTTCCACAGTGCTGTGGAGGGATGTAGTACTGACAGCCTTCTGGCGAGTCATCTAGTGCAAAAGGTTGGCATCACCCAGGGCCTTAAGTGAGAGCTCCTCAAACCTCCTGGCTGTTGAGTGAAATCAGACTCCTTATGACCCAACAGGGTAGGAAAGATGTGCCCCTGTGGGGCTGTGAGGCTGTAACTCTTTACAGCAGTGGAAAGCATTGCCTTTTTCCTGTGCAGTGGCTGGTGGTTCAAACTCCAAGGAATCCCACCATACAAGCATGCTCCCAGAACTCCCTAAAGGAATGCTTTGGGGCAAAATTTAAAAGCAATAGAACTTCTGTTAAACATTCCATTTCTTTTTCTACACATCAACCCCTAGTTATCTGAAGTAGAAAGCAAGGTGAATAAAAATTTGAAATCATCTACTTATTATTTAGATTCGGTTACAGTCTTAATTCTCTTTTAATAAGGGAGTTTACTATAAATCTGATGTTAAGACAGATTATTCTTTTTGACTTACTAAGCTGGTCCATGTAGATTTCTGTGCTAAACCCACCCGCATAGTGCCAATTTTGACTCATAGGACAGAAAAGAACTGCCCTATAGAATTTCCTAATTTATAATCTTTATGGAAGCAGACAGAACATGTTTTCCCATGAAACAGTTGGAGGTTCCAACCACTGGTCTCTCAGGTAGCCATCACATGCACAGCCACTGGGCTCCTTCTGCTTCCTGAACAGGACTTACTTATTAAACTTCAGTTTGGATATAGGAGGTGGTGTGTGTGTGGAGGGGGAGAGGGCACAGGTGGTTTAAATTATTTTCACATTAAAAGTCTCTTGGAAGCAGGTTCTAGTTACAGCCTTCTAGTGCCTGTTAATTATGAGAATGAATGTGCAATTGTTTACAGATGCTTGGAAATTGCAGCATTTCAAATAATTTCTTTTCTAATTGCACAGTTTCAATTTGACACCCATCAGTAGAAAATGAAGAGAGTGGTTTTTATTGTCTAAAGCGCAGAGAAGCTACTTAGTCATGAACATCCGATGGAGCACATTTCTACTCTGACACTCCTGGGTCAACATAGATTGAAGTTAACTTTGGGGACTTAATTTGGTTTTACACAGTTCTTTGTTCAATGACTGATATTATAATCCTCACTTTGCACATTAGCTCCTCAGTAGCCCTTCAGTGTGCTAACTATTGTCAGTTCAATAGAAACCCCGCGCTACTGTGAATTACCTAATAAGGTCCTTCTGGCCATCATTTTGGTAACTCCTATCAAATAACTGAGTACAGCGAGGCCAACCAATGCAAGGTGTGAGGTGTTTGTGGTCCAACAAAGGGGTTGGATAGCTTGTTAATAATGTAAACAAGGTACACGGCCCTTTTGAGGGGTGGTTGTTAGTTGTGGTTGTTAGATGTGTGTTAGATGTGGGTTGTGGTCCATGTGGACCAGTTTCCAGACACTGGTCTCTGTTGACAACATGTATAAAGTCTGTGAGATAAAGTGTCACCATCCTGGACCCTACAGAGCATCTTGGCTATCATCATAAGATTTGTGTCTTTGACTGGCAGTTTATGGTACCGTCAATATTCTTCACCAGTTCAATAATTCGAACGCACCAATTCTTCTTGGGTTTCCTGTATTCTGTGTCCAACTTTCACAAGCATCAGAAGCAACTGAAATCATCACGACTTGAGTTAGGCACACCTTAGTTCCCAAAGCAGCAAGCTGCCTCTTCAAAGAAAAAAAAATTTTCGCATTACTGCCCCAGTGCGAGTAGGAAGCCCAGCCTTGCTCCTGGAGAGTTGCTGCTGGATTTGAACCACCAACCCTGTGGGCCACAGTCCCTCACACAACCACTGTGCCACCGGGAGGGGGGGTGCTCGCCAAAAATTTAAAGTGTTCCTGTGCAGTTGATTTTCCCAATGCAATACATGATATGCTTTCTTGATCACTGCTTCCTTGAGCCTGGATTGTGCATCCATGCGAGAGACAGTCCTTGTTGACAACTTCCATCTCTTGT